>JAJOOO010010949.1:0-36867 GCA_029582685.1 Solanum piurae
TTACAATTGCATATCATATGGTTGATAAATCAGACGACAAAAACTAATACTAAAAATATAATATTATTATATGAAAACTAATATAAAAGAAAAGTATTATAAATTGTTGAGAGAATAAATCTCTCCATAAACAAAACTCTCTAGATGTCTACATTGTGGATACTATTGCGTTAAGCTATGAGAATATGAATATTCAATTTATAGATCTTCAAACATTTCCTCTAAGGAAAGAATAAACCAAATATGGAAGAAAATAATATTTTCCTTTCAGAAAAAGTTCAAGCATTTATGGTAATACTTTGACTTTTCTTTAAGGAAAAAAATAAACTTCAAATAAGGAAAGAAAATCAGGGCAAAACCCTAACATTTTTCTGGCTTACCACTCTTGATCTGCAGAAATTTACCAATGAAGAAACTCCAGTGCCTGTTGTTGATGTCAGACAGAGAAAATTTCATGATT
Source organism: Solanum piurae (assembly GCA_029582685.1). Taxonomy (NCBI): domain Eukaryota; kingdom Viridiplantae; phylum Streptophyta; class Magnoliopsida; order Solanales; family Solanaceae; genus Solanum; species Solanum piurae. Next base: position 461 of record JAJOOO010010949.1, read on the forward strand.
ATTGAAGCATGGACCAGACAGAGAAAAGTTCATGATTATTGAAGCATGGACACATGCAGACTTCCTCTGTAAGGGCTACATTCTGAGTGCTTTAGATGATGACTTATATAATGTCTATAGTGCAGTGACAACTTCGAAAGAATTGTGGAATGCATTTGAGAAGAAATATAAGACAAAAGATGCATGCTTGAAAAAGTTTGTGGTCGCAATATTTTTAGACTTATAAAATGTCAGATAGTAAAACTGTTGGATCACAAGTGCAGGAACTTCAACTTATTTTTCATGATCTGATTGCTGAGGATATGGTAGTAAATTAAGCTTTTCAAGTGGCTACAATGATCGAGAAGTTACCTCCTTCGTGGAACGACTTCAAGAATTATTTAAAGCACAAACGTAAGGAAATAAAGCTTGAAGATCTTGTGATTCAGCTCAAGATCGAGGAAGATAACAAGACCGCCGGAAAGAAGTCTTGTGGGAATTCAACAATAATGGGAGTTAATATTGTTGAAGAAGCTCCTACCAAAGACAAGAAGAGAAAAAAGTCCAACGGACAAAAGTCAGAACCCGCTAAGAAGAAATTCAAGGGAAACTATTACAACTGTGGTAAGGCTGGTCACAAGTCTTCTGACTGTCGTGCTCTAAGAAAGGACAAGGACAAAGGCAAAAGTCAAGCAAACATCGTGGAAAAGATGAAAGATGGAGATGACTTCTGTGCAATGATCTCGGAGTGCAGCTTAGTTGAAAATTCCAAGGAGTGGTTTATCGACTCAGGTGTCACTCGACATATTTGCTTTGCAAAAGAAGTCTTTCCAACGTATACTCCTGCTGAGTTCGATGAAAATTTATTCATGGGGAACACAACAACAACAAGGATTGCAGGAATTGGAAAAGTAATGTTGAAAATGACATCCGGCAAGGTGTTGACTTTAAACAATGTTCTGCACATTTCTACTATCAGAAAGAATTTAGTTTCTGTTGCACTGCTCGTTAAGAACGGATTTAAGTGTGTCTAGTTAGTGAGAAAGCTGTAATCAGTAAGAATGATATATTATTAGGAAAGGGATACCTCACTGAGGGCCTCTTCAAACTGAATGTAATGGTTATTGACAGTATTAATAAGAATTCTGCTTTTGTTTACTTATTGGAGTCAAATGATTTATGGCATGCCCGTTTGGGACATGTAAATTACAAAGCCTTGCGAAAATTGATTACTTTAGATGTATTGCCTGATTTCAAATGTGATAAATTGAAATGTGAAATATGTGTGGAATGTAAGTTTGTTAAACATCCTTATAAGTCTGTTGACATGAATTCTAAACCTTTAGACTTAATTCACACAGATATATGCGATATGAAGTCAATACCATCTCGCGGTGGGAAAAAATATTTTATAACTTTTATTGACGATTGCACTCGATTTTGTTATGTATATTTTCTTAATAGTAAGGATGAAGCAATTGATGCATTTAAGCAATACAAAAATGAAGTGGAAAATCAATTGCAGAGATATGTTTGACATGTGGTATTATTAATCAAACTACTGCACACTATACTTCACAGTCAAATGGTTTGGCGGAACAAAAGGACAAAACATTAAAGAAAATGATGAATGCCTTGATAATCAGTTCTGGTTCATCGCAAAACTTGTGGGGGGAAACCATCCTTACGGCTAACAAGATACTCAATAAGGTACCCCGTAGCAAAACGCAATCGATTCCATATGAGTTATGGAAAGGAAGGAAACCCAACTTGAAATATTTCAAAGTATGGGGGTGCCTAGCCAAAGTAAAGGTTCCTTTACCCAAGAGGGTGAAAATAGGACCCAAAACAGTGGATTGTGTATTTATTGGAAATGTTGTGAACAATAAGGCCTGTAGGTTTTTGTTCACAAATCTAATAATCCAGAGATTCATGTTAATACTATAATTGAGTCAGATAACGTTGAGTTCTTTGAACACATTTATCCGTATAAAAATGAATGTGAGTCGACAAGTGAAAGACCTAAACGACCACATGAAGAATTAATGGAAAATACACAACCTAACGAGGATCCTAGGTGTAGTAGTCTCCAATGGAAATCCACTTCTTTCGGACTAGATTTTGTGGCATTCTTGCTTGAAAATGAGCCTCAAACATTTAAAGTAGCTATGTCTTCGTCTGAGTCAACGTATTGGAAAGAAACAATCAATAGTGAGATTGAATCAATTTTAAGTAACCATACTTGGGAATTGACTGATCTTCCTCCAGGAAATAAACCTTTAGGATCAAGGTGGATCTTTAAAAGGAAAATGAAAGTCGATGGGACTATTGACAAATATAAGACTAGACTAGTAGTCAAAGTATACTAACAAAATGAAGGTTTGGACTACTTTGATACATACTCTCCAGTAACAAAGATAACATCAATTAGGATGTTAATAGCACTAGCGACAATGCATGATCTTAAAATCCACCAAATGAATTTCTAGATAGCCTTTTTAAATGGATAATTGGAGGAAGAAATTTACATAGAACAACCTGAAGGGTTTGTAGTTCCTAGTTAAGAAGAGAAAGTGTGCAAGCTTGTGAAGTCGCTTTATGGGCTCAAGCAAGCACCCAAACAATGACATGTTAAATTTGACCAAACAATGTTGGCAAATGGATTCAAGATTAACGAATGTGATAAATGTGTTTACATTAACAACGTTCCGAATTATGAAGTCATTGTTTGTCTGTATGTTGATGACATGTTAATAATAAGTAAAGATATTGATGATATAAATGCTACTAAGCGCATGTTGTCCAGCAAGTTCGATATGAAGGACTTAAAAGTTATTGATTTGATCTTAGGGATCAGGATTCTCAAAACTCCTCAGGGACTAGCATTATCTCAATCTCATTATATTGAAAGAGTATTGGATAAGTTCAGGTACTTGAATTTCAACAATGTCAAAACTCCAATTGATCTAAGCTTTACGTTTCAAAAAAAATGAAGGTGAAAGTGACTCTCAATTGGAATATGCCAGAGTGTTGGGAAGTTTGATGTATATTATGAATTATACGCGACCAAATTTAGCATGTGCTATTAGATAACTGAGTCGGTTTACTAGTAATCCTAATCAAACTCACTGGATGGCAATGAAACGTGTGTTGGGGTATCAAAAACATACACAACACTATACTTTGCATTATAATAAATATCCTGATATGATTGAAGGATATAGTGATGCAAATTGGATCACTGGGTCAAATGAAGTAAAATCCACAAGTGGTAATGTGTTTACACTTAGTGGAAGAGCAGTCTCTTGAAATAGTCCAAATAGACATGTATCGCTTGCTCCACAATGAAATTTGAATTTATTGCCTTAGATAAGGCCGGTGAAGAAGTGGAATGGCTTTGAAATTTCTTAGAGAATATTCCATTCTGGCCCAACCCTGTGGAACCTATTTGGATATATTGTGATAGTCTAGCAATAGGTAGGGCAGGAAGCGTCATGTACAACGGGAAGTCTCGTCATATACGACGGAGATATAGTACCGTAAGACATCTGCTCTCTACTGGAATTATCATAATTGACTATGTGAAGTCAAGCGATAATGTGTCAGATCCACTAACGAAAGGTCTAGTAAGAGAGACAGTTGAAAGATTATCTAAGGGAATGGATTTACAGCTTAGGACAAGTCATCATGGCGGTAACTCTATCTAGCAGACTGGAGATCCCAAGAGCTAGATTCAATGAGAAAAACAAAGTTGTGACTGACGGTTCGACAACTCAATCAACTCGACCTGACTCGGATCCGCGCGACCCATTCTATTTAAAACACTTTTCCATTATATTTGAATTTCCCGCCGTTGGAGATGACTGTTCTGAAATGTTGCAACTTTCAGGAACAGCCAGGAGCGTTTGAAAGGTTGCAAACTTTCATAAATGGTAGTGTGGTTTCTGAAAGGTTGCAACCTTTCGTAACCAGTTTCTCTTGTTTATAAATACCTTTGATTCCTCAGATTTTTTCTTACGAAATTTCTGAATTGTTCTTCTTCTTCTGCACAAAACTTAATCGTGTACTTTACTACCGTTGAGTGGCTCGCTGACACCAGAGTTTTGGGTATCAATACACTGGTGATTGAGATCATTCTATCCTGGGAGGACATATTCTAAATCAAACCTCGGATACTAGAGGGGAATAATTTCCTTAAGGGGACACTGTGCATTCAGTGGGCTTGATCTTCATTCCATTCTGTTCTTCAGATTCTGGTACGTTTTTACAGATTTTAGTTTTGTTAATTAATTTATGTTCTTCACTGGTTCATCGAAACTTTGAAAACTTCGTGTTTCTGCAAAGTTTCCAGTCAAGGTTAGAGTCTCAATGAAGTTGGAAGCAGATGGTGTTCCTAACTTCAGGTTCAAACTGAAGAAAAATAAATTTATTATCTATGCGAACAGATAACTTTATTTGGGTATTGATTACCCATGTGTACTATGCACTTCGTAACAAAGCTTCTGAACTCTCTAAGCCTCACAACATTTTGTCCAACAAAGCTGGATATTTTTTGTTATAATTGTTCCTAGAGTTGGTGTTTACTAACTTTCACAATGTTCTGGAGGCTAAGGTTTATGTCCTTCTCCGTATAATTATAATTTTTGGTAAATATACAGGTTGGAGTCATGCCTAACTCCTCCATCGTACGGATGGATCTGTTAAAAAAAAATCATTTATGTATTGATTTTGTGAAATAACGAATATTAAGGACAATCTATTTTTAATAAAAACAACATATAAAAAAAGGAATAGAGGGAGTATAATTTGTAAGTTAAAACTCAAATTCTTTGTTTTGAGGGGAGGAAGAATTAGGGCATGATGATGAAAAGTAATAGTAAGAGCTCATGACTTCATCTATGTAGTCTTCATCAATTGAGTGATCCATTGATGATGGAGAGGATTTTTCTGTGCATGTATCGTGATAAAATTTAAAAGGCGTGTAAAATTTAAAGTAAACAAATAAAAATAAACAAAGAAAATACAAGTTATAAATAGACCCTATAAAAAGAATTCACGACACAATCAAATGTGAATAATCCTAAGCATGCACATTAACAGTCTCGTGCCTGCTTTGGAGCATTCGCCCCATATCTACAATCTAATTTGCTCAGCAAAAGTTTAAAGAACTTTTACTTCGTACATCATAAATTTGATAGGAATTAAGTTATGCAATATGACATAATTTGCTATGTCTTATAACACATATTTAATATATTATGATTCAATAATATAAATATTATCAAGCAAAAATTAATTGTTATTTGGTGACGCGATATTTTTTACCACTTAATTTTTACTTCAAGTGTTGTAGGAATAAATTAAAGACGGACAAATTTATGGAGAAAAAAAATCACTCCAAAATAAGAGTATTTATATGAAAACCCTTTTGAATTTACTTGTTGATTTTTCTATTCCATTCTACCTAAATGAGAAAAATAATTTTCAATAAATTAACGTGGAAAATGCAAATTTGAGATATGATATTAATCAGAAGAAAACAATAAATAAAAAAACAAATTAAATTTGTCATGTTATGTGGATTTTATTTCTTTTTTCCACTTTTAGTTTTTTAGTTTTGATTTTTCTTATACAAACAAATAGATATAGTAGTAGTGACTTTTGCATATTGAGAAGTGTTCAAAGTAATTCCAAACAAATATTGGTAAATGACTGATACTTTTTCGTGGCATTAATACAAGTCGCCACCAAAGGTTTAGTTTTTATGACAACTAATGCCGCCACAAAAATGTATTAAAATTGCCATGAAAATCACCCAATAAAAACGCAAAATATTGAAAAAAACGTGAATAATTATTTTGTTTTTAATTCAATTATTTAATGATTACAATACTTTCCACTACACATAACTTCTTTTCCCGGGGAGATTACCATCTGAACAACTCTATCTTGTCCGTCATTATTTATTTTATTTTTAACTTCATTCACTTTTTTCATATTTAACTTCTATAGAAATAATATATTATCTCATCATTTATACACCTACACAAATGCACTAAATTTACCATCAACATTTCATTCAAATGTAGGCCAATAACTGACACGAGTTTACACGAAAATTCTTTCTCAATATGAGCCCTGTATTGTATTTGTCTTATCCGTTGTGGTACTAAAAGACCAAATAGTTAAAATTCAATCACTCTTCTTATTTGTCCTATCCGTTGTGGTACTAAAAGACCAAATAGGTAAAAATCAAAGATGTACACGTGTGTTTGATATGAGGAAAAATATTAGTATTATATTTTTTTTTCATTTTGGTATGTTTATATGTTCGTGTATGTGTATATTTAAATTTCAGTATTGTATATATAGATAGATGTGTATTAATTGTCATTAATAACATATTATTTAATTATTATTTAAAATTGATGATTTTTAAAATTTATTATAACGTTGATGAACAACATTGCTTGTAACCTCTTATTAATAGTGGTAATTAATAATGAAAAATTTATTATTATACATGTATTATGAGAAAATTACCTACACAAAGATACCTACGATATATACTAATTTTCTCATTTACTTTAAAATAATTACATAATTTTTCTCTCCCTCTTTCTCGCTCTCCCCTTGCTCTTTCTCTCTTTTTGCTTGGTTTATAATGCGTATAAATATGCATTTTGATATCATATACATGTATTTATGTATGAATACAATGTTGAATATATGTATTAGTGCATATTTTGATATTAGATATATGTATCTATATATATTGATACATTGATAAATGTATTTGTGCATGTTTTGATACTAAATACATATATTTGGTATCAAGATACATAAAAGTATGCATAGATACACTAAATATTTGACACAAGATGCACAAGATCAAATTGATATCAGATACACTAGATTAGATTAACTTTGGATGCATAGATATATGCAATTAATACTGGATACACAAATATACAAATTTATGAAACTCAAATACATTCTAAGATACAAATACACAGGAAGGGAGGCAAGTGAGAGAGTCAGTGCATCTCCGATACATATATATCACGTTTTTCCCCAGAGTATATGAAACAAAATATACCTATTTTAACCCGTATGTAACTGAGATACATATATGTTTTCCATTTGATACATGTATCGGAAGCAAGATTTTCCTGACATAAAATATAATTAAGAATTTTTTTATTTAGCATATAATTAGCATCATTAATATTGTGTTTTGTGTTGTTTCCTCATGTATTATTATTTAATGAGAAAATTTCAGAAATAACAAACATAATAGACATAATAAGGCTTTATAGCTATGATTTTGATAATTGCGCTTTATAGCTATAATTTTATTTGTTATGGAGGTTGCGGTTTGTATATTTCACGCAGTTTTTATATTTCGCTTGCCCGTTTGTGTATTTTTCTTGTGAATATACAAATAAGTATATACAAATTCTGAATTTATACATTTAGGAATTTTTAGAACTCCGTTTGTATATTTCACTTGCCAATATATAAACAGGTAATTTATTGTGAATTTTTCATATATCATATACAAATAGATAGGGTAAGCATATACAAATTCTAGATTTATACAATCAGGAACTGAATTATACGAAATTCTGATTTATTCAATCAGGCGAATTATACAAATTAGGTGTATTATACAAATTAAATAAATAACAAGATTTGGGGAAATTATGGTATGAATCACAATTTTCCAAAACAATTGATATAGCATTTAATATCGTTCAAATGTTTACTATTCTGCACAATGTTTTACAATATAAGACACATCTTTTCTTAGCTTTTAGCCCATGCCTTTAGATGAATCAACTTGAATTGTGCCCAAATGACTATGTGAGTCCATTCGGCCCACCAAATTAATCCTTATGTCTTAAGAGGTTTGGAAAAATTAATGAAATACACGTCTTAAGTTTCCCTTATTTCTAATATTCTCTTCTATTTCTAAAATCTCTAAAATTCCTTATTTCTCTCCTAATTCTAAATTATTTTATAATGTATCCGAGTTACATATTATGTATCCGAGCTAGTTTTTAATGTATCCGATTTGTTTTACTTTTTCAGGAATTAATTTAATTACAAACTAAATAGGGATAGATTGTAATTTCATATTAAAACTATGTGATTCCTAAAATTTATACTTAAAGTAAATTTAGGCTTATTGTGAGCTTCATCTTAAATGTAGCCCATATATCTTTGTGTCTAGAAGGAATATTACTATGTTCATAATTTCTAGGTATAAATTTTGGTATAAATTTCTTCTTCATGTGTAGTAATAGACACACACAATATCTTTTTATTGATTTTTCATAAACCCCTGATCTTCAACACCTTTGGATATTTTTTAATATAATCATATAAATAAAGGTCTTGAGAATTATATTGTACAGACTTCAAAGGAAGAAGAAACTTATTATATATTGCTCTCTTCTACTATATTGTTTCTCTCATGCTTCACATTATTATTTGGACTTGAATTATCAAAAGAGCATCATTTTTATTAAAAAATTTAAAAACTAAGGATTTATGATTTTGATCGTAAATAAATTTAAAAATTTATAGTTGTCACATAATTAAATAGGTAGTGGAAGTTACATTTCTAGGAATAATAACCATAGAAATTAATTTGATAAAATTAAGTAACTTTTCTTAAAAGGCAAAATAAAAAAGTACATAACGACTATGATGTTCAATGATTAGAAAGGTAGAAACAGAGTGACCATCTAAATTTTTAACTATTAATATTATATGGTGATACATTCTTATTATTAATCTTTTTAACTATAAATTAACACATGATTTTTAGGGCCCCAAATTTCTTTAATGTAGAGCTTTTTTTCAATATGTTTTTAATAAAATATTATTGAAGCATTTATAGGCGCTATATTCTTGTTAAAAGTGACGTATTAAGGATTTAAATATCTAATCAAAATACTAGACTTGTTATTCGTTATCATAGATATTTTATTTTTAAATGTACCTATATGTAACGACCTGTTCCCGTCGTTATAGAAAAGCCAACGAGGGAAAATTTGGAGCCAGAAAACTTTTTCGTAGTATTTGAATTTTCTCAACCTTGTCCAGATTTGGACAAAATCGGAGTCTTTGAGGTGTAGGGAAATCTGGTAAACAATCAGGTGAATCATTTATGATTTTGGTTACATGAGTAGTTAGATAACTCGTTAAAGAATCCGTACGACTTTACGGAATTGAATTCGGGTGAGTAGAACTTCCGAAATCGATCTTAGCGTAAAGGGTATTTTCTGAGAGTCGTTGGTTAGAGGTGTGTTGTGAAATGAGAATTTTGGAATTCTTGAATTAGCTCTCTATCTCACGTAACCCACATTGGCGCCGCTTTCTGCCGCTTTGGCGGGGCCGCTACAGCGGTGTGACGGCCGCTGTGGCAGGTTCGACGCGATTTAAAGTCGTTAATAAACCCCTAAACAACCTCATTATGCACTTTTTGACTTTTAGAGCTAAGGAACGAACCCCAGGCGACTCCTACTCCCAAGCCCTGAAGGACAAAATCAAATAGGAGACAAAAAGAAGCAGTCGGCGAGTCACCGAAAGGTTCCGCAAGGCAGTGCCATATCGCCCAAAGTTACAGAGCATGAAGTAGCTGAAGGACAATGCAGAAAGGTGATGAACCAGACTAAAGGGTGAATCGCCGAGTGGATCGGTGATCTCGACTAATTGTGCCGAGTGATCTTTCGCAGCACACCTTTTGACAACTATACATACTTGTTTGAATTTTTAGTTTAGTATGAAATTTTTAAGTTTTACACTTCAAAACTCAGTTTTTGTAGACAATTTTCCTTAGCTTTGAAGAGTTGAAGATTTTCATTTTCTAAATATTTGGAAGTGGGTAGTGAAGATTCTTCATCCTTGATGTGTGTAAAGACAATATTTATCGTATCCATTTGATGGAAACACTTTTCGGTATCAATTTCTATCTCTTTTACTATGTCTGGCTAAAATCTCAATTATTGGGGTGTGATTATGTGAATATGGGTTGAATTTACTGTTGGGTATTGCTTATATATAGTTATTTTATTGTTTAAAGGTGATTTCGTTTAGGAATTGTGTTTGAATTTAATGGGGCTGTAGTTACAAATACAATTTTATCTTTGTGTTTTTTACTTGCTCGAGAGAGAGGTTGTAAAACCAAAACTACTGAATCGATAGTCTGTGGTTATTGGATTGTTGTGGGTTCAACTCGAGAGAGTGAACCCTAAACCCTCTCCCACACATTCAGCTCGAGAGTGTGAATGGACTAAGGCGAATGTTGCGCTTTATTGCCGCTTATCGGTGTTCGAGAGAAACCAATTTGATTAAAATTGTTCGAGAGAAAATTTACCTCCACTAAAGTCTATCCTAGTTACCAATTTACAGCGATTTACTATAAATAACATTGACCCGGTTGTTTATTTTAGCCCATATTCCTATCACATCCCAAGAATTTCATCTCCATATTTGCATTTTCGTTTTAGTTGTCATTTTAGTTGATAATTGCTTACAAGACCCTCTTTGATAATTGACATTTATGTCACCCTTTAATTTATCATTTTTTCTTCGTAAATGTCTATAGCTTTGATTAACTTGAATACATTTTTATTTTCCTATTGATTCTCACTTACAAGCCGCTCCCTTAGGACCCGATCCCAACTCACTAGTTGGATTATGTTACTATTGAACGGCCGTGGACGCTTAGTATTGGATGAAGCGCCCGGATAGGTCAAGTCAAAATTGCGCCGCTGCCGGGGAGTGGTGTTAATTGAGAATTTTTATTTAAGTTAAATTTTATTCTTGGTAGTTATAGTGATACTTAATTAATTTTTAAATTTGTCTTGCTTGTTTGTTCTTTGAAACAGAGGAGGTGAATATGTCGAGCAGAACTCGCGAGCAAATGGAGTTTCCTCCATTAGAAGTAATGATGTTTAGAGATTGCATTCTAACCTTCAAACAATTGGAAGGTGAACGGATTCATGAGGCATGGCTAATGTTTAAAGAACTGGTAGTTCAATGCCCAACTCATGAAATTTCCGATATAGTCCTCCTGGATTGCTTTTACAGAAATCTTAGTCTCGAAAATAAGGTATTGGCTGACCAACTCATTCCGAGTGGTATTACACAGCAGCCATATGTGATAGCAGCCCACCTGCTTGATCACATGACTGAAACAAACCAAGAAGTAGAGAAATACTTCATGTTGGCTACACTGATGTCTCAGATGGATGAGTTGGCCAAAAAGATAGTGGAGATTGAAGTCCAATGCAAAAGGAAGGACAAATATATCCCTCCTCATAAGCGAAGAAATCCTAAGAACAATGAAGGTAAACGTGTCGAAGAAATGCTCTCAATCATTCTCTACAAGGTAAATGAGCATGATAAAGTGTTGGAAGAGATGAAGAAGAACATCGAAGGGATGAAACAGATGATTAGTTCTTATTCCACATCTATCCAGCTGCTTGAGAACCTGATGGATCATGTGATGCCTCATCTCTGCCCGCAGCAAAATAGAGGGTTGCCAAGAGATGCTATGGCTAACCCCAAGAGTGGAGTTTGAATGTTGACTTGCGTCGTGCCACGACGTTAACTAAGGCGCTTCTTGGGAGGTAACCTAAGGTTTTATCGCTTTAAATTGTTATTTTAGAATAATGGTGTGTTGATTGTGCAGGTTAAAGTGTGGGAAATATTTGAAAAGTACAGTTTTGTGAGCTAAAGTCCAGTCGACGAAACGCCGAAGAGGTCGGCGACCCCGACCCAAACCTCCGTTATACTTAAGACAATTTTAAGGTGGAGTTTGTAAAACTTGGTGAACCCAGGAAATTATTGGCGAATCGCCGACCAAGTCAGCGATTTCGATCTTATCCGCCGTTTGGACCCCCTCATCAATTAAGGGTCCTGTAAAGCTCGACGAGGTAAGTGACCACTCGACGTGTCACCGAGTGGTCGGCGATCATAACTAACGCTGCCGAATGAGTGAAATCTGGACGGTTTATTCAAATGCCAAAGGTTTAAATGTAAAATTCTTTCATTTTCCCTCATTTTTCATCTTCCCAAACATGCACCTAGTTAGTATTTTCTATATTTCCACACTCTATTAGTATTTTAGCTAGTTGATTGGTGCTTGAATTTGGATTATATTGCCGCCTAGCATTTCAAAATACTTTAATCGGCATAAAAGGTTGGTTTTCCAAATCCCGAGTTTATTTTATTGAATTTGTACTCATTTGCAATGATATTATCTTAGTGATGTGTGATGGGCCTCTCTGATAGGATTAGAATGTTTGGATGCCTATTTTAATTTGATAATCTTGCTTGTATCATTTTGATCGTCGAATGCCCGTAAAATTTGTACCTTAAATTGAGTTAAATTTCGTGAGGTTGTGCTTGTTTGTAGTTTAGTATGGTTGGGTGAAGTCTGAGTAATTCGTATTTGTGCTAAATGGCATAAATTGCCCAATGATAGAGTGGGTGACACCATTTTTAAGAGCAAAAGTCATCAAATGGCCAAATTTGGCAAAACCGGGAGAAGTTTGAGTATCTCGGGGTGATGGGTGTTATGGGTCTGAGCTTAATTTGACTAGTGTTTAATTTGATTTTATTTTTGGGGGTTGCGGGTTTGAATTTGAGATGATGGATTGGAAATAGACACGTTGGGTCGTTTGGTGAGTTGGGTTGAGCTCGCCGAACCACTCGACGATTCTCCTAAAGTCCCCATTTCGCCTTTATTTTCTGTAACTTTCGGCGAGAAACCTGAGGTAGTTGAGCGCACTCGACGACTTGCCGAAAGTCTTTTTGCTTGCCTTACGTTTGTATCCCTAAGCCCTATTTACATTGTAACTCTCGGTGAGCGAAACCTTTCTCGTCGAATGTTTCCAGCGATTCGCCGAAAGGCCTTTCCAATCGCCAATTTGCCACAACTTTCAAGTCAATCCTTTCGGCGAGCCCGACCTAGCTCACCAAAGCGATTTGGCGACTCACCGATCGATTCAGTGAGTCTTTATGCAACTATGTTTCTATAAATTTGATTAAGTTAGTTTTAACTTTTTCCCGATGTTTTACAGACATGGCTAGATCTAAAGTTACAGCAAGAAACATGTCACCTCGAGGGAAAGCAAAAAGAATTACACTCAATGAGGGTACAGTTGCATCCAGGGGAAAGGTCACAAAACTTTCCACACCTGTGTCACTGGAGGCAAGCTCCGACAGTGACGACATCTATGACACTTACCTCACCACATCTGAGAGTGAGAATGAGCATCAAGAGCCTCAAACTATAGCGTCTGATGATGATGAGCTTGTAGCAACGTAGAGGGCAGAGTTACGATCTAAAAATATGCATGATCCATCTAGAATAAGAACTCATCAGCCCACCACTTTCTCTTCTCTAGTTTCAGAGTAGGCAATGGTGCTTGCACCACCAATACTGGGTCCTCCACCCAAGTCAATGAACAGATTAAAGACTGAGGGGCTAAGAACGATCCTTGAGGAGAAACGTCCATCCACAGATAGAGTAATTGACGAGTACCCAGAGATAATGGATTGCTTGAGACACCACAAGTTCTAAATTTTCACAAAACCCCATGGCTCTTATATTCCAAACTGGGTCAGAGAATTCTACAGTGCATACACTGCATTGATACCCCAGAGGAAGAAGCTAGAAGCAAGTTTAAAAGCAGTTGATTAGGTCGTGGTCAGAGGCCGGAAGGTAAATTGTGATAGTGCTACTATCAGCATAGTCTTAGGCATGTCCACGAGTATTAATGATCACTGCTAGCACTTGATCAGAACAGAGAAGCTGGAAAAGATGAAGAAGTAGCTAGCACCACTGATTTCAGACGGTACTCCGAAGTGGTTGGTGAAAGGGATTTTGATTGAAAAGAAAAATCTGAACGTAGCTGCAAAATTCAGGTTCAGCTTTATCAACAGCACAATTATGCCATCCCAGAATGAATCGATCATTTGCCTTGCTAAGGTAGCCTATCTGCGTTGCATCATAAAGGAAACTAGGATAAATTTAGAGATGATCATTGCTTCAAAGATTCTTATGCATGCAAAGCAGCGCCATACCTCACTTCCCTTCCCGATTTTGATCACCAAGTTGTGTAGACAGGCTTGGGTACCTAGAGATGCCAAGAAATATGTGGAAGTGATTCCCACATCCTCTATCGATATTCGAAGGATTGAGTTAGAATATTTAAAGGACAAGGCTGAAAAGAAGAAGAAGGCATCCCGGGGGATCCTTCCCTGATTGTGGACACAGACTACATACCTGCAGAGGCATCTCTACCTACTCCGGCTCATGGGCCTTCAGGTACCTCTACTGCTACTCCTTTTGATGTTCCTAGTTCTTATGTTGCTGAACTGCCCCCAGACCTATTGCTGCTGTTGTCTCCCGAACTTTGATCACCCAGGCTTCATTACTCCGGATGGGGCAACTTGCCAATGCTGCTGATCATTGAGCTACCAGACTCGAGGCCTCTATTCTGGACATGATTCAGACTGCCCTGACTGATGTTGTGGCACCATTGAGTGCTATCATTGATGCCCTTGCAGCTACGATAGCGGTGTGTGAGCGTGACCAAGGGGCCACCAAGGAGGTGACGACTTTAAATACTGTTATTGCTGCGTTGAGTAGTGATGTAGATTATCTTATGTCGACATACATGTCTATGGTTTTCGGGATGGTGAAGATCCCAGATGTACCAGTTATGCCCCCGGTTACCACTAGAGATGGGAGTAGAGTTGAGGAGACTGCTGATCCCGAATATGAGGCGGAGACGGATAATGAGATGCTAGAAAGAGCTGAAGAAGCTTCATATGAGGGCCTCGATGAAACTGAAGAGGCCGTGATAGAGGCAATTGTGCATGCTTCATTGGCAGATACATCCTTGACCGGTCCTAGTGCAACTACCATTTCTCCAGAGGTGACTCCGGGTACTGAAACTCGAGACCAGACAAATGCATCGGGCACTGATGCCCAGACAGATAGAGAGACTGCTTAGACATGATCCCCTGTTTACCTCCCTCTCTGTCTTACTTTATTTTACTTTCGGATGTTTTCGTTTGCTAGACAAACGTTTTTATTTATGGTGGGTGTTTACATTCCTACTTTATTCAAATAGGTGAAACGTCATGGTGACTCAAAAATGAACAATTAACTCAATTTTAAAAATAAATGAATTTTGCGGGAGTCACCACCTAATTTTAGACAAAAAAAGGAAACCATTTAAGTATCTACGAAATCATTAGATTCTAGATAAAGGGTTCAAGTTATTCCGAAGGGAAGGTGTTAGGCATCCTTCAAAATCCACAACTGTGGAACCTGACTGAATTCATTTTTTTCAAATTGAGGAGGAGATAAAGTAGTATACGAGTATAACAAACATGCAATATACACAAGTAATAAAATAAAACAATAATATAATAAACGGCCTAAAGTTTGCCTAACATCGATAATATACACAATAACGAATAAAAATATAATTTGAGTTCCATTCAATTAGCTTAAATGGGAAGCAACTTCGAGTACTTGTAAAGACACTTAGTAAACGTGTTAGTACTAAATAAATATGACTAAAAATAAATGAATTAAACAATAACTTAAAAATAAACATCCGTCTGATTAACATGGAAGACCTTGAAAATTGACGATAATTTCTTCATCGGCCATTTTTAACATACAAAATATATAAACTTGAACTAAATTTCTGTCTTTTAAAATGAGGAGGTCTCAAAAATCGATGGAGAAATTTTCTCATTCACAATTAATTAAAGAAACAAAATGCTAAAATTAGCCTCAAATAACACAAAACAATGACAACATAAAATGAAGTCACAAAGGTAAACTATTTTCAGGCAAATCTCAACCGAATCCAATATAAAATTATATATAAAACAATCCAACGCATGGCAACGTAAAGAGGCAAACAAACTAATAACACATTAAGAGCAATGTATAAACTTTCAAAGTTAACTACCACTAAAATAATATAAAATTATCAATTAACAACAAAATGATAATTAAATAATGAAGAATGAAGCAACAAAATGTTGGCAGCAACAAGTAAAATTTATATATAAATCATAACAAACAGAATAATAAAAAATAATAATAAAAACTAAACAATAATAATAACAGTAAATAAAGGGGTCAAAGGGATGTCTGGGGAAAAACAATAAACATAAAACGATGGGAAACAAATAGTCAGTGAATAAATAAGCACAAAAAGAGAATAATTCCAATTTCAACCAACAATGAGCAAGAACAAAAATAAAGTTCACCGGAGTCAAACATTTTCCGGCAAGATTTCTACAAATAACATATAAAAATGACAAAATAAATAATCCAATAAATAAGTATATTGAAAATAGAGGACAAAAGAATTGTTTGTTTACCGGAGCTGGAGCCACGCGGGTTCAACAACTATTTTTGTTGATGTTTACTGCCGGAGTTGTGGGTTCGCGAACTCGGAGCTTCATGGCCGCTGGTTCGCGATGTGGTGCAGCCTTCATCAGAGTTCGCTGTCCGAGCTGGTGGCTGATGTGCTTTCATCGGAGTTGCTAGACCTTTGAGCTAACTTGAAGCTCATTGCTCTCCATTAATGGAGGAACTCGATAGGAAAGGTAGCGAAAAGAGGGCTGTGGTGTTGGTAGTTATGAAGGTTGTTTTGGTTGTTGTTTTACTGTAGCAGCGAAAGGGAGAAAGGGAAAGGGGTTTTGGGGTCGATTTCTGGTAGTGTGAGTGTTGTTGCCGGTCAGAGATGGAGCTTTGAAGGTCGAGAGATTTGGTGGCTTGCGATGGTTGTTTGCTCGCTGGAAAAGGGTGAAAACTAAGGGGGGTTTTGGAGTTTGCAGCGTGGTGGAGCTGCTGTTTGGCAGTGGTTTGGGTCGGGATTTTGGTTGGAAATGGGTGAGGTTTAGGAGTTGTTTCAGTTGGTTGTTTGGTGGTTGAATCTAGGAGAAGAAGAGTATGGTGGCTGCTCTGTTTTGAGGTGGTTGTTCCAAGCTAGTTTCGCCGGAAAAGAGGAAAAATGAATGGGATTTTGGCTTGGCTGTCTGGAGTTGAATTCGAAAGGGTTTTGCCGGGAAAAAAGGTGAAAAACGAGTGGAGTTTTGGGTGGAGGCTATGAAGGCATATAGGAGGAGAGAAAGATTAGGTTCTCCCTTTGAAAAAAGTTCCTCCTAACTTAAATAGTTTTTACCTCTCTTTTTTTTTAACCTAATTAAAACTTATATAGGAAATAATTTATAATGGGCTCAAATTGTGGGCTTGAGATTATGATTCAAAATTATTGGTTAAATAAAATATCCGTATTTGAATGAGTTTTTAGACTGTGCAAAATATCAAAATGAATATTAACAAATATAACAAATAAAATGAATATTAAAAAAAATTTAATGAACGTAACTAACGACAAGTAAAAATGTACTTTTAAATTAACTAATAAAAAAATCATAAATTTTGATAAATAATGATAGTTATTGATAAACTTATTTAAAATTATAAAAAAATTATTTGAACTATTAAATAAATAAAACATAAAATTTACGAAATTTGAAAATATTAGGCCAAAATTGGGTGTCAACAGTGGGGTGAGGCTCACCTTTTGTGTGACTTTCGTAACTCTGGTTTTGTTTATATATTTGGGCTTTGAGCTTAAATTGTGTTATACACTGCTTTTTGTGGAAGGTTTGAGTTTGTGGCTCCTTGCTTTTAATTGTAAATGATTTTTTATCCTTCCAAAAAAAATTTGCCACCTCTTGTATGTGTTGAATGGGCTGTTCTCTTATAAATTTGAGTATCGATTTTGATCAATATCGATAACTTGAATAGTGCTCATAATAGAACAAAAATGAATGTGCGGCCACAACGAGACCAATTGAAGTTGCATAGACAATATGTGAACTCTTTGCATCTCGTAATGACTAGCCAATTATCGAAGCGAGTCTCTTATGATGAACATTGCACACTAGTGAAAGTGTGGAGTTTTGTCTGACTTTGGTGTCAATGCCTTGTGTGATGAGCTTACCGTAAACCATGTGTGATGGCACCTAGAATTTACCTCGTTGGTCCGGTTGACTAAGTGATGCAATTTCTTTAGATGATCTTAGGAAACTTTAAAGAGTGTGAACCAATTTGACATATACCTCTTTTGTGGATTACCTTGTGAGTGTGTGAACTTTTTTTGAGCACCCTTCGAACCTTAACCTTTTTGTAACATCTCGCACCTAGAAACGACTAGAAAGAGTTTAAAATCTGAAAAAATCATTTTGGGAAAGCATGCGGAAATCTTGAAATTTTGTCTAAGTTAAGAAAGTGAGTTTTGGGTCCTGAGTTAGGAGTAGTTCTTGATATGGTTGGAAATCCCTTGGGAAGATCTTTCCAACGCCACCGAGTTTGCACGATTTCGACATCGTATGAGTGAGATATACCTTTTGGAAGTTAGGTTGTTGGATTGATGAAAGTCCCAATCCGGATTGGGGAAAGGGTAAAGTAGTATTTTCTCTAATTAATTTCCTAATTCATTTTTAGGGATTTATTGGGGTAAAAACATGACCTAAATCAGTTTTGGAAAATTAAAGAATGCTTAGGGCTTGGAGAAGAGAGAAAGGGAGAAAGAACGGGAGAAAAAGACAAGAATTCGTCAAGATCATCCAAGCTTGCGAGTGGAATTCGTCGGGGGTGATCCCTATTAAGGTATGTGAGATCTTTTTGTGTTGGGCTAGTTCACCCACATACTAACTTGTTTCAATCCATTGGTTTTGAGTTGTTTACATGTTGAAGAAGTGAGGTTCTTAAAGAACAAATTGTAGAATTCTTGTTGGTTGAGTTGTTGATGCTTGGGGGTGAGTTGATTCATGTTTCCGGGTTGTTTTTAGAGTTAGATTGGTTGTATATTGAGGGTACAATTGATCCTAAGTGTTTGGGAAAAGAACTATGGAAGTTAGGGAGGTTTAGAGATGAAAAACGGAAGAGAAAAGTCGGAAGTCGCTGGGCAAAAAGAGTTGGGGCGTTGTGCCTGCCAGAGCACCACAAAAAACTTCTCTGAAGTTTGGCCTCTGGCACGTCACACCAGCCAGAGCGCCAGTCAAACTTCTCTGAAGTTCGAGGGCTGGCGCCCCGCGCCTCTCAGGGCGCCAGTTCTCCTCATTCGTTTCCCACCTTTTAGTACTTGTTCCTAGGTGATGTACCTATGTTTCCTAGTCGATTCTAACACTCTAAAGTACATCTAAACATCATGAAATCATCCATAAACATTAGATCATGACCTTGAATCCATAATCCAATTCAAGGAAAGCTAAGATCAAAGTCAAAGAAGTTGAAAGTCAAGTCTAGAAGTTAATAAGCAAGTCAAAACAAAGTTTCTTAAAGTTTTCAAGAGTCTTTATTAAACGTTTAAACTTCGTTTTAAAGCTCAAGTTTCAAGTAATGTAAAGAGTAAAGAGTTGAGTTCATTTCTCAAAAGTTATTAGGGGACTAAGTATTCCCAAAGAAGTTTATAAATGTTTTCAAATTTGAGCAAGAAAGGAACTATGATTTCCAAAAGGGCCTTTAGTTTTCAGTAAAGGGAACATTGATTCCAAGAGAGTCTTTGGGCTAAACTTTGACCAATTATCTCAAACTAAAGAAAGAGGTGTTTAAAAAACATATGAGCTAAAGTATATTTGGGAGTAGTATTGAGCACCGAATTGGGGACGCGAGTTCATATTAACTCAACTCTCCATAAGAACCATGTAGCCATCATGGGATTTAATGGGTCATACTTTTTAGATGATCACGTAAGTTAAGTTAGTGGATCCACTAAGTTAAGTAAGGTCCTATATCACGGCAAAGTATAGGATGGTCCTTGGGAACGTGAGGTAAAACATTGTATCATCACTAGGGCTCATAGTGGTGGTTGTCTGTTAAAGAATCTCCCACTAAAGTTATATTACTTTTATATATAAGTAAAGTTGAGTTTGTTATTGCTTTATCTTTAACGAACTAAGTTGTTTACACTGTTTTACAAGCCTTATACATATTGCATGTGTCTTATTGCTTTATATTGAGTTCAGTTATTCATGAGTTAAACAGAGCCAAGGTAAGTGTTCATTTGTACTCCTTTCAAGCGTAAGTTGTTGTTTAGCATTCCAACTCGCATACTCGTACATTCAATGTACTGATGCCAATTGGCATGCATCTCATTATGATGCAGACACAGGTAACCAAGATCAACACCCAACGCTCTGTTGATCTAGTTGAGCACTCCAGAACCAATGGTGAGCCTCCTTGCATTCCGGAGGACTCTTTTATTCACTTTCCTAGTTTTTCTTTATTAGGATGTTGTGGGGTCTGTCCCAACATCCATCTTAGTATTATAGAGGCTTCATAGACAGTCAGACAGTAGTTGATTTTCTCATCTATGTATTTACAGATATTCTATTTTGAGACATAATTTGCCATTTTGGCCAGATTTTATCATTTAAGTTGTTGTATGATCTTATATTGTGTAGAGTTAAGTCTTTCGCTGAGTTAAGTAGCCAGGCCAAGGGTTCGCTTGGGGCCAGCAATGGTCTCCGAGTGTCGTCCACGTCCAGGGTGTAGACTCGGAGTGTGACAAACTTGGTATCAGAGCACAGAGTTCAAGAGTCCTGGGAAGTCTATGAAGCCGTGTCTGTAGAGTCTTAGTTATCGGTGTGAACCGCGCCACATCTATAATTAGGAGGCTACAACATTTAGGAAATTCTTCACTTCCTTCATATCCATCTCGTGCGTTAGAGTTTATCTCTAAAAGTTTCCCTCTAATTCGTGCTTGTGCGTGTTTCAGATAACCATGCCTCCACGAAGAGCAGTATGAGGTCGTCCGTCTAGGAGAAATATTAAACCAAAAGAGCAAGGGGTACCTAATGCACCAAACGTGCAACCTCAAGGCGAGGTCACTAATGCCGAATTCCGTGAGGCTATCCGAATACTGAGCCAAGTTGTGACTAACCAGGTTGGGCAGCCAAGAGGACCAAGGCAAGATGAGGCTGACACTTTGAGGTTTCGCGAATTCTTGAGAATGAATCCTCCAAGTTTCACTGGTTCGGTCACTACTGAGGATCCGGAAAATTTTGTTGAGGAACTGAAGAAGGTTTTTGACGTAATGCATGTTGCTGACGCTGGAAGGATTGAACTAGATGCATATCAACTGAAGGATGTTGCTAGAACATGGTTCGATCAGTGAAAGGAGGTATACCTGAGACTGCACCACCTGCTAGTTGGGCTTGTTTCGAAGAAGCTTTCTTGGGGAGTTTGTTTCCCCGAGAATTGAAGAAGGCTAAGGTACGAGAATTTCTTACACTGAAACAGGATTCCTTGAGTGTGCATGAGTATGGGTTGAAGTTCACCCAGCTGTCCCGTTATGCTCCTGAAATGGTTAAGGACATGAGGAACAGAATGAGCTTGTTTGTTGCTGGTTTGGGTCGTTTATCGAGCAAAGAGGGCAGGGCTGCGATGTTGATCGGTGACATGGACATCTCAAGCCTGATGGTTTATGTGCAGCAGGTTGAAGAGGAGAAGTTGAGGGACATGGAAGAGTATAGAAGCAAGAAATCTAAGACCGGGAATGAGTCTGGGCAGCAGGAGGGCAGTGTGAATCGTTCGTCCTTTCAGAAGCAAAATGGGCCAGCACCATTATCTTCTAGTGCACCTGCACCCAAAAACAGAGGTGACTATAATGGCCAGAATTTGTAGGACTTCAGGGCTAGACCCACACAGTCACAAGGTAGTGATAGCCAGACATGTTGTTTTAAGTATGGACAAGAAGGTTACTTCATGAAGAGGTGCCCTAAGAACAGGCAAGGTTGTGGAAATCCGGGCAATAGAGCCCAATCTTCATCAGTTGCGCCACCAGACAGGGCGGCACCTAGAGGAGCTACTTCTGGTACTGGCGGAAGAGCAAACCACCTCTATGCAATCACTTGTCGTCATGAGCAAAAGAACTCTCCAGATGTTGTCACTGGTATGATCAAAGTTTTACTTTTGATGTTTATGATTTGCTAGACCCAGGAGCAAGTTTGTCTTTTGTAACTCCCTATGTTACAAATAAGTTTGATATTCTTCCTGAGAAACTTTGTGAACCCTTCTGTATTTCCACCCCTGTTAGGGAGTCTATTTTAGAAAAAAGAGTCTATCGTGATTGTCCTGTTTCCATCAATCACAAAGACACCATGGCTGACCTAGTTGAGCTAGACATGGTAGATTTTGATGTCATTCTAGGTATGGACTAACTTCATGCCTGTTATGCCTCCATAGATTGCAGAACTCGAGTTGTCAAGTTTCAGATTCCTAATGAGCCATCATAGAGTGGAGTAGTAGTTCAGCAGTGCCTAAGGGTCATTTCATTTCTTACCTTAAGGCGAGAAAGTTAGTTTCAAAGGGTTGTATCTATCACTTAGTCCGAGTTAATGCCTCAAGTGTTGAGGTACCTCCCATTCAGTCAGTTCCCATAGTAAGAGAGTTTCCAGAAGTTTTTCCTGATGATCTACTCGGATCCCCCCTGAGAGAGAAATAGACTTCGGCATAGACGTCATTCCAGATACTCGTCCTATATCTAATCCTCCATATATAATGGCACCAGCAGAGTTGAAAGAGCAGTTGAAAGATCTCCTAGATAAGGGTTTCATTCGACCAAGTGTCTCACCTTGGGGAGCTCCGGTCTTGCCATTTTGGCCAAATTTTATCATTTAAGTTGTTTTATGATCTTATATTGTGTTGATTTAAGTCTTCCGCCGAGTTAAGTAGCCAGGCCAAGGGTTCGCTTGGAGCCAACAATGGTCTCCGAGTGCCGGCCACATCCAGGGTGTAGACTCGGGGCGTGACACTTTTCTTGGAAAGAAACTTGATAACATTGCTACCTTTTATTGACCCATTACCCATAATCCTCATGATATGTGGTTTGTTTGAATAGCCAACTTAGGCCAAAATCCTAAGTTGGGGGTGTGGTGAAAAGAGAAGGCAAATCAAGTAAACGCAAAGGAGTCCATTATGCCCATATTTTGAGAAAAATAGAACCCCTCCATATAAGAAAAAAAGAAGAAGAAAAGATTGAAAGAGAAAAAAAAAGAAAAAGTTGTGAAATAAAGTTGTGGAAATACAAAGAAAATGGGGTTCCCAAAGACTCATGGAAGATGAATAAGAGGTGACTTTTGAGCTTGAATGAAAATGATAAAGAATAGGAAAGAATGTGTTGTTCACATCACATTTCATGATAATTTTCATCCTATAAGCCTAAATGACCATACCATTACATTCAGCCGCATTACAAGCCTTGAAAAAGACCTTTTTGATCTTGAATGAGGTGAAGCAAAATTCGATAAAAAAATAAGGGCAAACCTATGAGTGAAATCGTGCATTGTGTTTATCTTTGTGAGTGTGAGTGTTGATCTTGATTCCGGAACTTTAAATGATTGAACCTTTGAGTGAATATGGAATCATTCGTTTTGTGAGGGCATTTGAATACCTTTGTTGAGCTTGAACTTGCATTTGAAGCAAGTATAGTGAGCTTGAGATTCTTTGATAATGTTGAGTCACAACTTGAAATTTTGAGTGCACAATTGATTATTGCATGAGTAAGTTGAAACTTTTTGTGTGCATTCATTATTGAGTCTTGTGTAGCACTGTTTGAGACATCATTTTTTTAACTGCTGAACTTGAGTTTTACTTGAGGACAAACAAAAGTTTAAGTTGGGGGTGTTGATGAGTCTACGATTTGGACTTTTTTAGGGCTTTATTTTGATAGATTTAGTGTCCTCAAATGCATATTTTATCCCAATAACTTATGAAAATGCTTGAGTTTCAGGTAATTGGAGTTAGAGACAAAGCATGGACACTATTGAGCAAAAAGGAACAAGACAGCTGAAAGAACGAAGAAAAGAAGACATGAGGATCACCTAAACCATTGGGTGAGTCGTCGAATGACTTTGGTCTCGCCCAATATTCCAGTGTGCCAAGCCCTGAAGGACAAAATCAAATAGGCGATAGAAAGAAGTAGTCGACGAGTCACCGAATGATTCCGCAAGGCAATGCCATATCGCCCAAAGTTACAGAGCGTTAAGTTGCTGAAGGACAATGCAGAAAGGTGATGAACTAGACTAAAGGGCGGATCACCGAGTTGATCGGTGATCCTGACTAACTACGCCGAGTGATCCTTCGCAGCACACTTTTTGACAACTATAAATACTAGTTTGAATTTTTAGTTTAGTATGAAATTTTGAAGTTTTACACTTCAGAACTCAGTTTTAGAATTACTTAGTTTTAGAACTTAGTTTTTGTAGACAATTTTCCTTAACTTTGAAGAGTTGAAGATTTCTATTTTCTAAGCATTTGGAAGTGGGTATTGAAGATTCTTCATCATTGACGCATGTAAAGATAATATTTATCATACCCATTTGATGGAAACAGTTTTCGGTATTGATTTCTATCTCTTTACTATGTCTAACTAAAACTCCAATTCTTGGGGTGTGATTATGTGAATATGGGTGTTGAATTTACTGTTGGGTATTACTTATATATAGTTATTTTTCTGTTTCAAGGTGATTTCATTCAGGAGTTGTGTTTGAATTTAATGGGGTTGTAGTTGCAAATACAATTTTATCTTCATTTTTTTTACTTGCTCGAGAGAGAGGTTGTAAAACCAAAACTACTGAATTGATAGTCTGTGGTTATTGGGTTGTCGTGGGTTCAGCTCGAAAGAGTGAACCCTAAACCATCTCCCACACATTCAGCTCGAGAGAGTGAATGGACTAAGGCGAAAGCTACGCTTCATTGCCGCTTATTGGTGTTCGAGAGAAACTGATTTGATTCGGGGTAAATTGTTCGAGAGAAAATTTATCCAACTAAAGTCTAGCCTAGTTACCAATTTACAGCGATTTACTATAAATAACATTTACCCGATTGTTTATTTTAGCTCATATTCCTATCACATCCCAAGAATCCTGTCTCTATATTTGCATTTTCGTTTTAGTTGTCATTTTAGTTGATAATTTCTTACAAAACCCTCTTTGATAATTGACACTTGTGTCACCTTTAATTTATCATGTTTTTGTTGTAAATATCTATAACTATGATTAACTTGAACACATTTTTGCTTTTCTATTAATTCTCACTTACAAATCGCTCCCTTGGGACTCGACCCCAACTCACTAGTTGGGTTATGTTATTATTGAACGATAGTGGACACTTAGTATTGGATGAAGCACCCGAATACGTCAAGTCAGGCGACATACCATCTTTTGATCGTACTTGTTACAACTATGGAGAACCTAGGCATATGTGGAGAGATTGTCCCCACCCACGTGTGATAGATTCCATGCAACATCAGTCTAGAGCAGTGGTACCCGCGGGGAATGGTAATAATGGTAGAGGACGTCCACAAGGTGGGTGAAGAGGTAATCAGTGAGGCCGTGGAGGTAGAGGAAATGGTAATGCAGGCAAAAGTAATGTGCAACCAGAGAAGTGGTTCGTCAAGATGATAAGGCTCAGTATTATGCATTTCCAGGCAAGAATGAGGCATAGACGTCTGATGCGGCGATCACATGTACTATTCTTATTTGTGACCGGATGGCTGATGTGTTATTTGATCCGGGTTCTACTTATTCTTATGTATCTGTGTGATTTGCCTCAGAGTTTGATATGATTTGTGATATACTTGATGCTATATCCATGTTTCTACCCCAGTTGGAGAGTCAGTCATAGTTACCCATGTTTATCGTGCTTGTCCTATTTTGTTTATGGGCTTTCAGACTGGGGTTGATTTGGTGATTTTGGATATGACTGACTTTGACATAATCTTAGGTATGACTTGGTTGTCCCCCTATTATGTTGTACTTAATTGTAATACTAAGTCTGTAACTCTAAAAATTCTGGGAAGGGAAAAATTAGAGTGGGAAGAGGTGTACAAGCCTAAGCGAACTAAGATCATATCCTCCATTAGGGCTAACAAATTGATAGGGCAGGGTTGTTTAGCTTATTTGGCTCATATTAGGGATGTTGAGATTGAGGCTCCATCCATTGGGTCTATTAATGTAGTGTCGAAATTTATAGAAGTGTTTCTTAATGATTTGTCTGGTATGCCGCTGGATAGAGATATAGCCTTCTGCATTCATTTAGAACCTGGAACTCGTCCCATTTATATCCCTCCATATCGCATGGCTCTGACAGAATTAAGGGAGCTTAAGGCTCAAATCCAAGAGCCTATTAGTAAGGGATTTATTCGTCCTAGTGCTTCCCCATGGGGTACTCTAGTTTTTTTTGTTAAGAAAAAGGATGGTGGTATGAGAATGTGTATAGATTACCGGCAATTGAATAGGGTCACTATTCGAAACAAGTACCCTTTGCCACGAATAGATGATCTTTTTTGAACAATTGTAAGGTGCATCAGTTTTCTCTAAGATTGATCTAAGATCCGGTTACCATCAATTGGAAATTAGGCATAAGAATGTGCCCAAGACGGTGTTTAGAACTCGTTATGGGCACTGAGTTTTTGGTTATGTCTTTTGGTTTGACTAATGTACCTGCATATTTTATAAGTTTAATGAATGGGGTGTTTAAGCCGTTCCTTGATTTGTTTGTTATAGTGTTTATTGATGATATTTTGGTCTATTCGAAAAGTGAAAAAGAGCATGCCGACCATCTTCGTAGTGTTTTGGGTGTTCTAGGAAAGCAAAAGTTATATGCTAAATTTTCTAAGTGTGAATTTTGGTTGAAATCAGTTGCATTTTTGGGGCATGTAGTTTCAAAAGAAGGGGTAATGGTAGATCCCCAAAAGATTGAGGCGGTTACGAATTTGGTTAGGCCTAGCTCTGTGACAGAGGTTAGGAGTTTTTTGGGGCTCGCTATCTATTATCGTCGATTTGTGAAGAACTTTGCTTCTATCGCCATGCACTTGACTAACTTGACCAAAAATAAGATACCATTTGAATGAACTGAAAAGTGTGAGGAGAGCTTTCAAAAGCTCAAGACTCTTTTGACCACCGCACATATTCTAGCATTACCGGTTGATGGTAAAGATTTATCATTTATTGTGATGCTTCTCATTCTGGATTGGGTGATGTGTTGATGGAAGATACGAATGTTATGACTTATGCCTCGTGTCAATTGAAGGTGCATGAGAGGAATTATCCAACCCATGATTTAGAGTTTGCAGCGGTAAGGTTTGCTCTTAAGATATACCGGCATTACCTTTATGGTGTTAAGTGTGAAGTGTTTACTGATCATCGTAGTTTGCAGCATGTGTTCACTCAAAAGGATCTGAATTTGAGACAACAAAGGTGGATGGAGTTACTTAAGGATTATGACGTGACCATTCAATACCATCCGAGCAAGGCTAATGTGATGGCAGACGCTTTGAGTCGAAAATCGGTGAGTATGGGTAGTTTAGTCTGCTTGAGTGTATCCAAGCGACCTTTGGCTAAAGAAATTCAGATCTTAGAGTCTAAGTTTATGCAATTGGCATCTCAGAGAGAGGTGGGGTGTTAGCTAGTATTGAGGTAAGGGACACTTTCATTGAAGAGATCAAGGCCAAACAATTTGAAGATGAGAATTTGGAGGAACTTAGAAAGAATACTGTGATTGGTAAGGCACAAGAGACCACTCTTGATGCGGATGGTGTGCTAAATTTCAAGGGGAGAATATGTGTTCCTAGAGTAGATGACTTGATGGAGAAATTGTTGGCAGAGTCTCATGATTCGCAATATATATCCATCCAGGTGTGACCAAGATGTACAGAGATCTGAAGCGAATTTATTGGTGGTCGGGCATGAAGAAGGACATAGCGGAGTTTGTGGCGAAATTTCAAAATTGTCAACAAGTGAAGTATGAACATCAAAGGCATGCAGTTTTACTTCAAACAGTGTCAATTTCGGAATGGAAGTGGGAAAAAATAGCCATGAATTTTGTTGTTGGTCTTCCCAAAACTTTGGGGAAGTTCGATTCTATTTGGGTAGTGGTTGATAGATTGACTAAGTCAACCCATTTTATTTCAGTAAGAATATATTATAATGCTGAACAATTGGCTAAGATTTATGTGTAATAGATAGTGAGGTTGTATGGGGTGCCCCTCTCAATCATCTCAGACCGTGGTACCCAATTCACATCCAAGTTTTGGAGGAAATTGCATGATGCAACTCACTTTTAATACAGCCTTCCATCCACAGACAGACGGATAGTTAGAGAGGACTATTCAAGTATTAGACGACATATTGAGGGCTTGTGTGCTTGATTTTGGAAGGCATTTGGGATAAATTCATACCGTTGTGTGAGTTCTCCTATAATAATAGTTATCACTCCAGGATTGATATGACACCATTTGAGGCACTCTATGGGAGGGGATGTAGGTCACCCATAGGATGGTTTGAGGCTGGAGATGTGAAACCATTGGGGGTTAATTTAGTGAAGGATGTTCAAGATAAGGTGAGGAGTATTCAAGAAAAGTTTTTAGTAGCCCAAAGTAGACAGAAGAAATATGCGGATCATAAGGTAAAACACATGGCTTTTCAAATCGGTGAGAATGTTCTTCTTAAGATATCACCCATGAAGGGGGTGATGAGATTTGGTAAGAAAGGTAAGCTAAGTCCTAGATACACTAGCCCATTTGAGATTCTTAAATGTGTGGGATCGATGCGTATATATTGACTTTACCTCCTAATATATCAGGTGTTCATCCGGTATTTCATGTGTCCATGTTGAAGAGGTATCATGGTGACGGGGATTATATCATTAAGTGGGACTCAATTGTGTTTGACAAAGACCTTCAATATGGGGAGAAACCGATTACAATTCTTGATCGTGATGTGCACAAGTTAAGGACCAAGGAGATTAAGTCCGTGAAATTTCAATGGAAACATCGTCCAGTTGAAGAAGCTACTTGGGAAACCCAGAGGGACATGCGAGACAAGTATCCCCAATTGTTCGTCGATTCAGGTACTACTTCATTCCTTCCTTAGCCTTTTATTTTCCTAAGCTTTGTCTCTCGGGGACGAGTGATGGGTAAATTAGTGTCTATTGTAGCGACCTATTCTCGTCGTTATAGAAAAGTCAACGGGGGAAAATTTGGGGCCAGAAAACTTTTCGTAATATTTGGATTTTCACAACCTTGTCCAGATTTGGACGAAATCAAAATCTTTGAGGTGTAGGGAAATCTGGTAATAATTGGGTGAATCATTTATGATTTTGATTACATGAGTAGTTAGATAACTCGTTAAAAAATCTGTATGACTTTACATAATTGAATTCGGGTGAGTAAAACTCCCGGAATCGATCTTGGCGTAAAGGGTATTTTCTGAGCATAACCCGCATTGGTGCTCTGGAATTCTTGAATTAGCTCTCTGTCTCGCATAACCCATATTGGCACCGCTTTTTTGCCGCTTTGGCGGGGCCGCTATAGCGTGGCGACGGCCTCTGTGGAGGGCTCGACGCGAATTAAAGTCGTTAATAAACCCCTAAACGACCTCATTATGCATTTTTTGACTTTTAGAGATAAGGAACGAACCCCATGGACTCCTACTCGTTTTTCACCATTCTTGAGGCTAAAGGTAAGTTTTTCACTCCCCGAATCCATTTTTTGATCCATAGAACGTAATAGAATGGGTGAACATTGATGGTGGAGGGTTTGGTTATAGATTATATGGTGGAAACAACCCTAAATTGGATAATTGGGATCATGGGTATGATCTAGGGTTCATAGAATTGTTATAGATTCGTATAATTAGTGATTGTTTATTGATTCCCGTATTATATTGATTGTTTGTAGACCAAGAACTTAGGGTTTGGTTTCAAGCTTGTTTTGATGTAGGTGATGGTTGTGATTCTATGATTTTGTGATGTGTGTTTGTTCTTACTTCATTATGATACTTATATATGTATGAATGTTGCAATGTTGATCACATTTGTGTTAAATGAGATAGATGAATGATGATTGCCATGAAATCATGACTAAAATGTATGATCTTGATGATATACTTGTGATTGTGATTGTGGTGTGTTAAATAGATCGGTTGCCACGTTTCAGCATAACTAACTTTGATTGGTTTCCACGTTCCGGCATAACTATGCGATCGATTGCCACGTTTCGGCATAACTAACTTGGATCGGTTGCAACATTCTGGCATAACTATGGGATCGGTTGCCACGTTCCGGCATAATTATGGGATCGGATACTACGTTCAGGTATGCTAACTATTTGGGTTTGAGTTCCATGAGAGGACCAATGATTTGATATAAAATGTGAAGTTGTTCGTTGTTCGTAAATGTTGATAATATTGTATATGTTAATATATATGTAAGTGATTATAATGTTGTCTTGACTTGCTTATGTTGCACTTAGTAGGATAGCCGCGTGATCCTACCAGTACATTGTGGTTGTGTACTAATACTACATTTGCTCTTATTTTTGTTGAGTACAGGACATCTTCAAGCGGCTATTGACAGACCTCGCTTAGGAGATCAATGATCGTTTGAATTCAAGGGTGAGCCAATTCTTCCGGGCTGCCATGGGATTTTCTTTCGTCTATGTCCACCATTTACAGACTTAGACTATGTTCTATTAGTTATTAGTACATTAGTTGGGGGTTGCATCCCTTCTTGTTCAGACTTGATTTATTGTTAGATGTTTTGGTACATTGACTTTCAAGTTCTAGGTTATTTCTTCCGCATTGTTAGTTCTTGTTAGACTTTTGTTGGAGTTTATGGGAACTCCCTATTTATTTCCTTAGCATTTAACTTGCTTTCGTAACTTAAATGCCTTAGTTTGTTTTAGTTGCTTGATTTGGGTTGTAGTAGTGGTTCTTCCACCGAAGAGTTAGTGTGGGCAGGGGCGGATCTATGGGTACCCGTGGGGTGTCACAGCACCCACTGATCTCGGAAAAAACTTTATATATATATGTATATATGTATAAGAAAATTAGTATATATTTTCTTTGTTACCCACAAAACAATGTGGTGAACAATCCAATTGGCAAAGCAAGCCATTTGCCACACGGGCAGCTCGGGTTCGAACCTCGCCTGCAACATTAATTTTTGGAAGCTGAAGCTTTTTCTTCTTTTTTTGTCATTTTTATTAAGCTTTTTCTTTCTTTCTTTCTTTCTTTCTCTCTTTCTTTTTTTCTTTTCTTTTTTTGTCAGTGAAGGTTCTTTTTTTTTTCCTTTCATTCATTCTTATTTATTTACTAGTATTTTTTATTAATTCAAATTAACTCTTATTCACCATAATTAATTCTTAAGTTCTTTTACTTTCTCTTTCACTAATTATTAATCTCTTGATATGAGTGTCGTGTGTTTATTCTTTTTATCAATTAATGAGTATTGAATTATGAACGTGACATAAATATTATTCAGGGCCGGCTCTTGCTTAATAAATTTAAGGCATATGCCTTAGGCCTCCAATTTTGGGGGGCCTCAAATTTTCATGAAGAAAAAATTATGTGTTAATCTTTTTAATAAAAAAATAATTATTTATGCTTAAAAAGTATAATTTTAAACAAATATACTATTTTATTATTTTTAACGTCATTCAAATAGAAAGAAATTAAGAAAACATTATTTTGAATGTTTACATTCTCTTCGCTAACACTCATATTATTTATCTTTTTAAAATTCTTTTGCACTTTCTTTTTTAATTTTTTTGATAAGCTAGAGTAATACACTGTCAAAATTATAAATTAATAGTCAAAAAGTATTAAACAAAATGACTTGCAATTTTTCTTTTATCTGTTTCTTCTTAAATTTTCAAGTATTACATAAACATATTAAAGTAGGGTTATACCAAGTTATCAATTTCTTATATTAGATTTTATGGTTTTAATCCTTATCTTTATGTAAAGTTTGTCAACTTATTACTTATAGAAGTATGTTAACAATTTATATAATGATCGCCTCAGTAAAATAATGTTTTTCAATGTTGAATTGATAAAATATTACCTAAAATTAATGATTAAAAATGATATTCGATAAAATCATTTTAAAAAAAGATATCAAGTAATAATTTGCACTTAAAAAGTTAAAAATAATAAACAACTATATTTGAAGTTTAAATATTTTAGGCCTCAACTAAAATTTCACTTTAGGCCTCCAATTACGTTGAGCCGCCCCTGATATTATTAAGAATATATTTAAATAATAGTTTTAAAAATGGTGAATATTATTATTAGAGTTCTTTTAATTTGAAGGTTCTTTCGATCTTTACCAACGTTCTTGCTAAATAAGGACTAGATTGAAACTAAAATTTGTATTCTCTTTGTTATATTTTGCAACAACACATAAAGTCAATGGAAGAATATATTAAGTTAACATCATTAGATAGTTTATACAAGCTCAAGTTTTAGTATGAAAATTCTTTTTTTCCTCAAAGTTTCAGCGAATAAGGCCACTAATTCCTAAAAAAAAATAAACATTGAATTGTTTAGTTAGCTTTAATCTCATAATATCTAAAAGAAAATATTACTAACATGCATGTTTAATCGATTTGTTTATAAAAATCGAAAAAAGATAAATAACTTGATTGTAACCTAAAATTAAAGCAACCGACCCGCTTTACTTGAACAATGTGGCACCCAGGACCTTCAAATCCTAGATCCGCCTCTGAGTGTGGGTGTCAATCACAACGGTCTGGGTCATGACACTATATGACAACATAATAATAATATTATTATTTATTATAAAAAAGACGTATCATTGCTAAAATGACAATTAAGAACTTCTTGTCAGGTGCTATCATCATATTATAATGTTTATTTCGACATCAGAGCATACGAAACTAATTATCTTTCTCATGCTCGGTAAATGAACTGTTCTTTCACCGCGTTCTACTTTCTTAGGGAAATGAGAAAGATGACAAGTCGTCTCTACTTCCGGCCCTTAAAATTTGAGTAAAGCTATTATAAAAAAGATAATTTTAGAAAAGTATATTATCTCTCAACTTTTAAATGCTAATAAAAAGTATCTTAATTACAAATCAAACTTTCACTCATTATATACTACGTACTCAATCGATCAATATTTGATATATTCTATGACAATTTAATTTAATGGTGTACACAGATTTTTGCGTAATTATAATTATATAACACTTATGCTGTCACGAAACCACTAATTATACAAACCCTCTAATACATTCTAATTAACCTTAATTAATCATATACATTTTGTTGATTAATTTCCTTTACCACTTTTTGGTTAACATTCATTTCCCAACTTGCATCTCCATGCAATCGTACTAGCTTGAGTTAGAATTTTGTTTGTTCGAATTATTGGAAAACGCACTAAAATTGAAAATGCCATGACATGGATAAAGTTTGGAGCTAGACAGGGTTGAGGGGTCATCTGATTCAAAAAAAATTGACGAAAAATTATATTATTTATACACGAATAAATTATTTATCATGTATACACTACTAAAAAACTGCTAAAAAACAACGAACAAAAAAGCGATGGACGGCGTCGCTCTAAAAAGCGATGCCATTTGCCACGCTGTCCGTCGCTTTTTAATAAAAATAATTATTTTTTAAATTATTTTTCAAAAAGCTACTGACGGCATCTCTTAGTCTGTCGCTTTTTTCGCGGATTTTTGCTTATTAATTATTTTATATAGATAGCGACGCAGTCCGTTGCTTTTTATTAAAAATAATTATTTAATAATTTAAAAAAAGTCACGCCGTCCGTTGCTTTTTATTAATTTTAATTGTTTAATTATTTTTTAAATTAGCGACGGACAATATCTTTATGTCCGTCGCTTCTTGGTCAAAATATTTGGTCAAATTTTAAGATAGCTACGGAAAGTGTCTCTTAGTCTGTCGCTTTTTGGTCAAAATGTTGGTCAAACATTTTTTTTAAAAAGCGACGGACATAGAGACGTTGTCCGTCGCTTTTTTAAAAATATCTGCACTAGCAGACACGATTTTCCCCATTTCTCCATATAAAAAACAAAATTGAGAAATATTTTGATTTAATTTTATTTAAATCGTCTTCCGGAGGATGGTTTTGTGTAAAATATAAAACAAAAAAAATTATAATACCGACTTACGGATGTCGGTAAAATTAAATAGTATGTAATAAATTAATATTTTCAATTAACTTTAAATAAATCGTCCTCCGAATGACGGTTTTATATAAGATAAAAAATAATTTAATATAAAATACCGACCTCCCGATGTCAATATTATTTAATTAACATGATTACTTTTTATTTATCTTAAAATTTAATGTGATACCGACCTCATGAGGTCGGTATTTTTTATTATATCTAATTACTTTTAATAAAAGCAACATCCGGAGGTCGATTTGTTTAAAATATTCCTATTAATCATAATTTTTCTACTGTGCATAATATTAAAATTTCATTTTACACCTACAATTAATTGTTCGATAAGTGTAACAATTTTGTATACTTTTATAAATTAAAAGTTAGAATTCGTGGAATAAATAAAAAAATATCTATAATCCATATTTAGAGTATGAAACTACATTGATATGAATTAGGAGACAATTATACTTATATTTATAGAGTAATGTATAAATTCTATCAGTCCGTCGTCTAATCATGAACTTTATATCTCATGTCATGATGTAGTAGAGGTGAAGAGCTAACATATAATCCATTCGAGTATGAAATGTGAAATAGTATTATTATATACATTCGATCTTGAATGGATATCAAGTGTAGTGCTCACCTCCTAATTATGATGACATGTAAAGAATACTTCATCGGAGTATGAAATACGTTGATTAATTATATATTCCTCGAGTAGTTTAACAAATCAAGTCTTGTGTACTAGTGGTTCAGATATGAAATACATTATCAATTAAAGAAATACCGATGATCAATTCAAGGATATTTATATATTAAATTTGATTATTGATAAACTTTTGTTGATCAATAAAATTAAATTTATATAATTAGAAGGTATATAATTTAAATTTATAAAATTAACTTGATCGATAAATTAAATTTATTAAATTAAACTTTTGTTGATGTGTAGTTAATTTTTTTTTATATATATATGTAATTTTTAATTAATAAAATCAACCTCAAGAGGTGAGTTTATATTAAAATAAATTAATAAATACCGACCTAAAGAGGTCGGTATATTTAAATAATTATTTTATTTAAATAATATCGACTTCACGATGTCAGTATGTTGGCACTCAATTTTTACTGACCTATAACCCTTTCGGAAGTGCTATTCGGTTAAATACGTATTTTTTTAAAAATATTTCGAGTTTAAATTTTTAATCGATTTTGTCTAAAAATTATATATTTTAGTATGCATGCTTTATAAAATTATTGTAAATACTATTAAAATATTTTTAAAATTATAAGTAAAACTCGAAATAATTATTTTATTCAAATGTTTTAAAATTTACGTGATTTTTATTATATAAAATGTTATAATATTTGTAGTATTTTAATTGAATAGCATTTCTTTAATTTTTCTCGAAATCATTTAATTTTTAGCCCATTCTGATCTAATTTCTTTCAATTCTAGCTTTTTCCTTATCCAATTCATTGCAATTCTAGCCAACTCAATCCAATTTCGTTTTTCAATTATAGCCTCTTTTATCAATTTAGTTGCAATTTTAGTCATTCATTCATTGCAATTATAACCCTTTTTGTCCAAATCTTGAAACATTAGTTTAAATCCGAACCGTCCATCCTTTAAGTGAATCCTTGATCAAATCCTAGCCGCTCATCTTAACTAATCCAATGGCTTAGATTAAATCTACCTAACCTTCCTATTTTTGACCTAAAAAAGACCAAACCTTTTTCTGAAAACTTATTCTTTTCTTCTCTCTCTAGCAGCGCCGCAGCCCCCTCCCTCAATGAGAACCGGCGAGAGCTCCACTATCGCCGGTGAGCTCTCCCTCTCGCTCCTCTCGTCGCCCTCCTCCCGTCGCCCTCCTCTCTTCGCTTTCCTCTTCAATGGCAAGACAAATCGCCGCCTCCCTCTCGTCTCTCCAATCAGCGAAAACTCGCTGCTCTCTCTCTCCCTCAACTGCTCCGGCCAGCGAGCTCCAAGCAATCAGCATCAGCAGCCGGCGAGGAGAGCAACAGCATCTCCGGCCAACAGCAACCAGCGCGAGAGCCAGCTCGGATGAGCTACCGGCGTAATAGCAGCGCACCAGCAGCAACGACAACAACGAACCAGTGAGATCCTCGCATCTCCATTCCTCTCATCTCCGGCGAAATTCGAGTTCAAAGACGGATCTCAATAGATCCGTCCTATTGCTTATATTTAACTAATTTAAGAACTTTTCGTGTTAGGCAACTGAGGAAGCTCAACATCTAAAAAAGTTGATACAAGACTATATTGCTTCTTTCATCAAAGTTGGAGATAAGGTTGGTGCTTCTAAATTTCTTAAGTTCAAGTACAATTGT
>JAJOOO010010950.1:0-46056 GCA_029582685.1 Solanum piurae
TTGTTTGAGTTTCGATATCGAAGAATTGTAACTCTAGTTCATCTTCTATTATTAATTAAAATCTAAGTAGTTAAAATAGTTAATAATTCCCAACCCCCCCCCCCCAATTTCCAATAGTCATTACCAATTAGAATTTCAATATAATAGCAAATTATAAAAATCTCTAACAATGCTCTCTGTGGGATTCCACCTCAACATAGTTGGGTTACTATATTTAAACAATCTACCACTTTAATCTCAATTACAGGTGTAGTTTAGATGACATTAATCCGGATGGTTGGAATATCATTTTCACCAATCAAGGAAGCATATGTGCTAGCCAACTTGTCAATGTTCGCGGTTTAACTACATGCTGTAACGTTGAAATCATTATCAAAGTCAAAGGTTCTTGGAATGATTGTAACGACTTAAGGTAAAGAAGCAACAACATCGCTCTGGTTGCCTTTCTTAGGGCCACCACTGAGAAGAGAAGGGTCGTTAGGTCTTAAAGAAGAAGAAGACCTAATGAATAAGATTTGAGAGAAGGGGGAATATAACAAGATTTAAATATAAGAAATTATCAAGTTTTGATCGAGGCAAAGATTGGAATAATCAAGAGAAATGAGGAGAAACAGAAGAAATCATTAAAATAAGGAAATGATGCAAAAAATGCTATTCACCTCAATGAATGTGCCATTGTTAGTTTACTATCTATGTCACACATAGCAAGCACATTTAGAGCAGTAGGGCCAGAGTGTTTTTGTATGGCAGAAGACTGTTCGCTCAATTTCCTACTATGCTTTCGAAAAAAATTCTGCTTTCAGATCATAACTGGCATCACGTCGAAAAAGCGAGGGACTATTTGTATTGGGGATAAATAGTTTTCATACATGCCAACATTTGAGATGATCACGTGGCACATAAGATCGAAAGATAATATCTACTCCCTCCATCTCATATTATAAGTCACTCCTTTCTAAAAATAGTTGGACCACAATATATGTCATTTTATAAAATTTATGCATAAATTACTATATTTTGCCCATTATACCCTTGATTGATTAATTAATTAATCTTGAAAATGTATTTACTTTGACTAACCTAGGAAATCTACAAGTAATTAATTTCATTGGGAGAGTACTTCATTCATTAATTAACTACTTTCTTTATTCACTACTTATTCTATAAAATCTGATTTTGAAAAAACATATCAACAAACAAATTAAAAATAAAAGATGAAAAAAAATTCAAAAATAATCTTCAAAGTTGAAGCTTCAACAAATTTTATCAAGGAAGATGACATTTCAATATTTTGTGATGTTGTCATGTTTGCTTTAAGAATTTATATATAAAAATATAAAAAAACATTTTACACAAAATATATAGGAAAATTGAGGTGGGAAAAAATTCATTTTTTAAAATTTTTGGATCAATTGGTGAAAAAATTTGACTCCAAAAAGTAAAATTTAAATAGTCATCCAAATGCATTTATATTTTCGAAATCTAACATATCATCATTTATTACAAAGTTGTCATAAGCAAACATTAAATAAGGGCATAAGGGTAAAATTACCTTATTTCTTAATGCAAGTGCAAATGAAAAAGGTGACTTATAATAAGGGACGGAGGGAGTATAATGACTCCATTGATATAGTGTTCGCATAGAACCCCATTTGGTTAGCTTGACCACAGATAATTATCGGGATCACCAAATGGTTACAATTAGAGAAAAGGCAGGTACTCGTAGCCCGAAGTCTAAAGAATTCGTATCCAAAATATAGAAAAAAGGACAAATGGACAAACACGCGAGATATATCTTTACGAGGTCCTGCAAATTACATAGAAATATTAGTTGGTATGCCTAACAATATTCCTAGATGGAGTATTCATATAAGACATAGTACTTTAGAGATTGAGGGGAGCTTTGCTATTAGTTAACGTATCACATTTGTTGCCTATAAATAGTAGTCTTAATATACTTGTACAAGATTGAATTCTGAACAATACTAAAGCAATTCACTAATATTCTTGTACTTTAAACTTGTAATAATTTGCTATGTCACAGATCTCCATCATTCTACATTATGTAAGATTGGTTACACTCTAATGTCTCTGAATCTAGCTCAAACAACAAGCAATTAAGCTTTATTGTTCCATTAGTTTCGATTTCTTTTCATTGGAGTCTTTAGTAAGTTCATTCACAAATATATTTTATTTTATTGCTAATCACCAAATAATGAGTTAAATCAATGCATGTGTCTTTGACCTCATAACAAATTCAACTGTACCATTTCTCCAATAAACATAACTATATAAACAAAAACTCAATAACATTTGTTGAGTTAAATAAGATTTTTCTTATGTATCAAAATATCCTTTATAAGAATTTTCTTAAGTATCAAAATATTCTTTATTATACTTATGAGAGTACAGTAATGAATACTCCCTCATTCCATATTAACTGAATTTATGATGCAATGCACACTTATTAAGAAAAATATTTGAGGACATAATTTAAACCATACTTTACACTATTGTCCCTTGTGAAATCATACATATAAAAAAAAATCTTTGAAAGTAACTCAACTTTGATTTTTAACTCAAAAGTCACTCAACTATGAATTATTTTCCTACAAAATTAACCAGCTTTGATTTTTAACTCAAAGTCTCTCAATTATGAATGTTTTCTCAGATACCCACTCAACTAATTTAATTAATTTTTCATTAAAATTTGCTGACAAAGAATTTTATTTCTAACCCATTTTTTTATAAAAAATATGTTTAAACTAATCAATAACCAATATCACTTGATCCGGTCCGCTAAAAATATGACATTGACCCTTTTATTTTACCCTGAATCCCCTATATCATTTTTCAGTTGGTGGTCCATTTAATAAATCAATCTATCATAACTCAGATTGTGATTTAAATATTTAATTTTTGCATTTCTTTAACTGTATATAAGATAGCAAATCATAAAGTTTTATTTTTTGAGTAGGAACTAAGGAGAAAGAACCTGACAAGAGAAAATAATTTAGGGGAATAAGTATAAAATAAAATGGTCAATATCATATTTTAGCGAGTCGGGTCATTAAATGAATATATTTTTATTTTTAAAATTTGGGCTATAAATAAAAAAAATTATGTCATAAAATTATAATGAAAAATTTAATTAAATAGGTTTAATGCCTTTATAAAAAAATAATAATTCATAATCGGATGATATTTCAAATACTAATTCATTGATGGATTTTGAGATGGGAAAAGAAAAACAAAGAAGGGAGAATTTGAATTTTAAGGACATTTCCAACCTTACCCTCTATTTTACTCTCCAAACATAGAGTTTTTTTAAAAAAATTCAGACAATCAACTCCAACCGCAATCACAACCACACTCCTCTTGATCATACATTATTATTTTTTTGAATATTGTTAAATATGGAAACAACCTACCGAATTATTAATTATTGTTGTGATTTTTAAATTATTATGTTATGTATTGTATCATATTGTTATATTGTATTTGTTTTATTTAAAACTAACTACGGCGGGTTTAAGAGAGTCGCCACTTAAGAAAACTGATATTTCAAAAGATTAAAAACAGAAAATCTAATGAAAGTATTAAAGGGGGTTCGGGGTTAATATTAACATTTCGGGAAGGGTTTGAAAGCACCCGAAATACCCGCTAACATACGGTTATCCGATAATTAACTATTTGGCTAAAATATTTTAAAGAAAAGGCATGCTTGATTAAATAGAGAAAATACTATGAGGATAATATTTAAGTAAAAACTTTTCAAAGCAATTTAAGTATAAAAATAAGTATTTATTCAATCTTTAGAAAAATATAAGTGATTAATTCAAAATCGTTATCTTTTTGGGAATAGATTTAAGGAAAAACCTTAAAATTAAATAAACAAATAATCATGCAAGAGCAATTAAATAACAAAGAAGAGAAGATGTGGGCCCAAGTCCGGTTTCTGTCCGCCTGGGCCGATACTTGGGCCTAAATTCAACTTTGGGCACTTGACCCATTTTGTACCTGTCCTAAAACTAAGTGTAAATTACATAAATCACATACTTTTAAGGCAAACTTACAATATATCCCTTAAAAGTTTATAATTACAGAAAGCCCTTAAAACGGATACAATAATATAACTATTGATACATTAATCTGATGCGCGAGATACATTAATCGTTAAGTAAGATACATTACATTTCATACATGATACACTAATCTGATGTACATTTTATATATGATACACTATCTGATGCGCGAGATACACTAATCTGATGTGCGAGATACACTAATCTGATGTACATTTTATACATGATACACTATCTGATGTGCGAGATACACTAATCTGATGCGCGAAAATGAGGGATTTTGGAGATTTGTAAAACTTATAGGGTATAATGGTAATAAGTAAACTAAAAGGTGGGATTTCTGTATTTTTTCCTAAAACTAAACATAAAACAATTGACTTTCTCTTTGGGCCTTAGGCCCAATTTTCACCTGTCCTAAACAAAATAATAATCAAAATAATTGGGTCTTTGGCCCAATAATTACAAAAAATACAAAGCTGAAATTTTTGGGGCTCCTTTAACCCATCCTCAATGTAGTATACATTGTATACATCTTATGTATATCGTTGTATCACATTGTATATCAGTGTATTTTAGGTTTTCGGGATCTGTATTTTTTATTTTTAAGCCTTTTAAATCAGCATCTGGTTCTTGGAATGATGAGGTCAACTCGATGACGGGAGGTTTGTTGGGCTTCCATGGCCCAACTCAATTGCAAAGAGGTAAAGAGTCCATTGAGAACTCATACGGGATCACAT
This sequence comes from Solanum piurae, assembly GCA_029582685.1. Taxonomy (NCBI): domain Eukaryota; kingdom Viridiplantae; phylum Streptophyta; class Magnoliopsida; order Solanales; family Solanaceae; genus Solanum; species Solanum piurae. The sequence continues at coordinate 4,823 of JAJOOO010010950.1, forward strand.
GCACATAAAAAAAAAAAAAAGAGCCAATATACTGAATCAATATAAGCAGCATGAAATAAATAGCATTAGATTATTCAAATAAAAAAAAAAGGAAGTTTCTAAACTACTGTTCCAAACCGTAAGTCATAAAAACAAACCATGTCGCATAGGACTAAATTATAAGGAAGAAAGTCTTAATTTTATTTTTTTATTTTCTTTCATGAGTGGTGCCACTCACAAAGCAAATTTAATAAGTTAAACAATAACAAAGAAGTAGAACATGCATTATTAAATTAAGGGAATCAATTTAACAAACCAATCATATTGTATTATTATCTAGGAGTATCAAGCACAACACATGGTCTTAGGCCAAAATGTAATGAAAAATCCTAAATCATTGAGCTTATTTGAAGATTATACTAGCTATGTGATAAACAAATGGACAAAGTTGAAACTAAGCAAATCAAGCATGATTAACTCCACTACATCCAAACATCAAGTCATGCTAGCTAAGAAAGACATAATACAACCAATGATCTACTAAAATTAGCAAGAAAATGTAGAACAAATTGCATTTCTTAAAATCAACCCATTTACTAAATATGATTTCCCAAGGTTGAAACAACATGTAAGCCTCCTAAATCATGCTCAACTCAACTTACGGTAACATGTGAAATATACTACAGACATAACACCAATAAGATTCACGAAGAACAGGACTCACATATATATATAAAAAAGGAACTACACAGACTTGAAACTAAAACTGGAAACATATATATATATAAAAAAAAAACCAACATAAGGAATCCTATTTACTACCAGAAATGTCCAGGACTTCATTACAGCACTATCAAAAAAATAGAAGCAAATTGTCAACACTCTCATAAGTGAAGAAAAAATAGTGAGCAACATGTGACAACTTAGGATGGATATAAGGCATTTTCTCCCGAAATGGGATGTAAATAGATCTTTGAACATGCTTTAAAGACCACAAACTCAAGCTACAGTTTATGTTCAAAAATAACTAAATGTACAACGACACAACTCATTCGGTACCCTTCAAACACATAACGAAACATGAACATTAATTCAATAAGAATAAAAACATAACAATATCATAGTGCTTAACCAGTGAACAAGATTACAAACAGAGAAACAATTTCAAGATACACACTAGATCATGTTAGAAACGAAACTCCCATCTCAAATCTTAGAGAAAATAAGATGACGATTAAAGACAACACTTAGCTTCAAACATCTCATATAAGCATCTTGAAGCCCACACAGAACACAACTCAAGTTTAACATCTAATGGAGACTAAATAAATAAAAGAATTAGGAGTCGTTACCTTTTGATGAGCAGTGACTGGAACTCGAGATTCCAGGAATGATTCCACCACATCAGGCTCCGACTAGCTTTAGTGAATCGAAAACGAAAAGAAAAAACTCGAAAAGATATCGAATTATTAATCCTTGTAGTATATTTTAACCTATTTGTATATCTTGTATCTTATGACATTCTCACTCTCTTCCCCTCTCTTTTTCAACTCTATTTTTGCTTTGTGTCTTGCCAAATTTTTTCCCAACCCCTAAACAAATACATAAGAAGGCAGTTATATAGAGGGGATTTAGGTTCGAGAAAAGGGGGGGAAACGGGAGAATTCGAATGGAATTTTAGAATTCAAAATTCAAAAATCCTCCTATGAGATAAGGTTGGAGCTGGAATAATACCAATTTCAACGGATTTTGAATGGCATCCGTTCAATTTCTGAGCAAATGACGAAGGAGATGCAAGATTGAGACACCTAGCTTGATTCGAGTACGAGAGGATAAAGGAGAGAGAGGGGAGATGACGCGTCAAGCTGTGCTCGGGTCTGGGCAGCGATTTCGCTGGACTGGGTTGCTGCGTTTCTGGGTTTCTCACGAGGAAGAAGAGAGATGCAGGGGTCGGGTCGGTTTTTGGGCGTTTGTATTGTATGCTGCTGCTGATGTTCTATTTTTTTGGAATTGAGTATAGTGGGCTGGGTATTTGAATTAAGAATGGGATGCTGAAAAGAGGAAAAATGCCCCAAATTTGGTCTCCAAATGGGTTTAAGGTGAGGTCAAAGATGGGTTAGATCTTGGAGTTTAAGAAATTGCCAAATTGAGTTAAATTAATAAATTTGGCTAAAAGCTAATTAAGATGAATTAATATTAATTAATTAACGATTTTCTTAATTTTAACAAAATAAAATAATTAACTTAATTGTAAACTAATGATTCAAAATTATAACCATAATTTAAACTAAACTAATTTAATAAAATACTTACTAAAATTAAAATCTTTTTGAGATGATTTTTGAAATGTTTATAAAATATACTAATTATATACAAAATTGTATAAAACATATATATTACTTAAAAATTATAAAAATGATAAAATTAATTAAAAGTAACTTAAAAAAAAATATTTTGAACTTTATAAAAACTAATTATTTCAAATCGTTGGAATTTAAGAAGCTTGATGATTAATCTATATTATGGAGGTACAAAATTAGGTGTCAACAACTGTCCCTCGTTTGACTTGGATTGATGAAAGAAATTTGAGGCAAATGAAATTGACAAATCCAATTTTGACCGACCACATCTTCATCCTTTAAGAGAGGGACTTTGGTACAGACTTTAAGAATTATGGCCAAACCGCGGAAATGAGTTTCCTACATATCTTAGGCTATATGAGAATTCAGGCCACTTGTAGTTCTATACGCTTGAATCGATGCACGGTTTTGAAAGAATTCAAAATCTATCCCGATATCAAATTATGAAGAGACCGAAATGCTCGAGAATAAGATTTAAGAGCGCATATCGCAATACAGCCAATTTTTCAACACTGGTCCCGCCTACATATCCCTAACTCTAGGGAATCAGACTGCTTGTAGTTCAACTCAATCGGTTGAAAAGGAAATCTATTATGCTAGATAACCTTCGGTTCCGGAAGAGTGACAAATAAGTCGAGTATGAAAAAGAGGCTTGAAACCTCTTAGTCATGAATGTGGTGCACTTCACACCCATAATTAAGAACTTACACGGACATAATTTTCAAATCTCTTGTAGCATTGTCACTCGAATTAGCAAGTTGCCTCCAGTGAAAACCAAAATTCTTCAGATACGAAAATGAAACTGATAAACCCAAAGAAAACCCCACATGCCTTATGATAGGGGTGTGGTTTGATTGTGGTGGAAGTCGCTCCTCAGCTCGTGTTATAAGAGTTTGGCACTCCTCTTCGGACTATGTCCCAGTTCGCTGCTAAGAAAAAGTTTCACGTTGTGCTTCATCCTTGTTGATGTCGTCTACACCTGTGGTTTGATTTGAGAATTCATCCTCTTGGATGCTCTCGACAAAGGATGAAATAAGCTTGTTAGTAGAAACTGTATTTGAAAAAAAGTGGTAACATATCTTACGACACTTTTTGGTTATGTTCTTGCACGTTTCTGCGGATACACCATTGTCTTGGTGTTTTGAAATCACTCTTTCTTTGAAATATGTCATATAAGTATTTCAGTATATGTTTGCACGCTCAAAGTAAATAATTAGTAGACATAGTGCCGCTTTAGTTAGCGGCTTGAGTAAAACACAAAGATCATTCATATAACAAATGAATATATCTTAGTGGATAAGCATAAACATCTTTTTTCAACTAGATGAGAAAATAAAGAAGTATTAAGAGTAAAATATAATGGATACCGCTTTCGAACATAATATGTCCATTACGACTCATGATTTATTGAGGATTTGGAGATGTCATTGCTTGTTTTCTGCATGGCAAACTCTGATGATCTCTGCAACGAGATAGTTGGCTCAATGATTATCCAAATGTAATGAGGTGGATGCTCGATAATATTCCAACTGTAATGAGGTGGATGCTCGATAATATTCCAACTGTAACGAGGTGGAGGCTCGATAATATTCCAACTGTAACAAGGTGGATGCTTGATAATATTCCAACTGTAACAAGGTGGGGGATCGATAATATTCCAACTGTAACTAGGTGGGGAATTGATAATATTCCAACTGTAACGAGGTGGACGACTCAATAATATTCCAGTTGTAATGAGGTAGGGGTTTGATAATATTCCAATTGTAACAAGGTGGATGGCTCGATAATATTCCAATTGTAACAAACTGGATGGCTCGATAATAGTCCAACTGTAACGAGGTGGATGACTCGATAATATTCCAACTGTAACGAGGTGGATGGCTCGATAATATTCCAATTGTAACGAGGTGGATGACTCGATAATATTTCAATTGTAACGAGGTGGATGGCTCGATAATATTCCAACTGTAACGAGGTGGATGCTCGATAATATTCCAACTATAATGAGGTGAATGACTCAATAATATTTCAACTGTAATGAGGTGGAGGCTCGATAATATTCTAACTGTAACGAGGTGGATGGCTCGATAATAGTCCAACATAGTTCAAAAAAAGAACCTGAAATGGACAAACAAATATATGAACCACTTATGGGGTGGATCGCCCAACAAAACTATATACCAAAGTCTTTGATCGGCCAATCAAAACACATAATCCACTTATGGGGTGGATACCCAATAAACTTTGAAATCTTGACCCTGACATTGTCAAGAAACACGTATGCCTAAATTGCTACGTGACAATCATACTAAAAAACCTATATCGACGTATATGCACGTCGCGACTACGACTCTCTCTTTAAAATACATAATTATCGAGGTGAATGACTTAATTCTTTAACATGAAGATTAAAGTCACTCCCGCCTTCCTTAACAAACTCAACAAAATTTGAGTTTGTTGCTGACATATTCAATTGTTGTCGAAAACTTATAACGTTTTGATAACTTCGATTGTCATGAAGATATTGCGATCTCCAACATCTTTTCTAATGTGATGGACTTGGTGATTTTCCCTTGCAACACTTCTAAGATAGTGTCACTTTTGATCATCTTCAGATTTGGTGTCGATTTCACATATGATTCTGACTTTACTAATACTATCACATGCAAAACTTGACACCAAACATTAGTATTGATGATGAAGTAAAGAATATAAGTAAAGATAAAGCATTAGATTAAGTCACTTGGCTTATCAGGATTAGGCTATGATGAACCTAATGGTGACTTTGATCGTGACTCATCACTAGCGATCCTCCAGCACGTTGTTTCTTAAAACTTTAAAAGAATCTATTAGCGTTTTTCTTCAATGTTCCTGCAAAATAAAAAGAAACTGTTTATAAATCACTTGAGGCAACATAATGAAATGAAGATAAAATGAGACGGAAAGTTTTCTAAGTTCTGTTGATGAGGCCACGATGGGCGTAAATGACGTCTTTTTTCATGCTTGACAGCTTTGACATTGCAATTTTTGTGACTTCGTTGGTCCTACATCTAAAAAAAATTCTTAGTTTGCAAGACTGATTTGTGTTGGTCTTCTCTCCATGCTTCTTCATATGGTTGACTTGCACGCTCGCCTGCTCTCTGAAATGTAATCTTGATTGAATTTTTGAGGACCTTCCTAAAAAATTCTATCCCAATCTAAAATATGGAAGAACTCTTGTAACTTGCTTTGTTATTCCTAAGGTTGCTCGTTCTGGAATCTTGAGGTTGCTCGTTCTGGAATCTTGAGGTTCCTCCTCAAAATTATGTCCCCAGATTGCTTCAATAATCCTAGGTATAAGTCCTTTAGCCAATGATATTTTTGTGGAATTTTTTAGATCATCTCAAAAATTCTATCCCAGTTGCAAACTTGATTTTCTAGAAAATTTCATCTTAATTTTTTGAGATTCACTCAAAATTAACCAGTTGCATTTTGATCTTCAGTCTTGACTTGTTGAAGAAGTCTATTCTCAAATGAATTTTTGAGATCCTCTCAAAAATTCGGTCCTAGATTCCATTATAAAAGAAATAGAAATCTTACGGAAAATATGATCGAGCCGTTGTGGCGCCTACATATCCCGTTGAGGAAGGAATCATGTCAAACGTAGTTCCCCCTCTCAAAGATTAACAAAATTAGGAAATTTTGATAAGGAAACGACCAAGGCTGACATAGGCCGCCTACGTATCTCATTCTTGAGAATTCAGGTCAAACGTAGTTCAAGTAGAAAGAAAATATTGAAAGTTGAATAAAGGAGTGACCGAGGCCGACACATGCCGCCTACATTTCTCATTATTAAGAATTCAGGTCAGACGTAGTTCATTACAAGGAATGTGCGATAAAATGGAAATAAAGAGATTAAATATGCATTTTCAAAAGAAAGATAACAATAACTTCATATGCAAAATTCTGGCCAATACTGGGCATACTTCTTTTCAACCTTTGATGATGAATATCTTCAAATGAATCTGTTCAGAAATGTCTTGCACTTACTCTCAAGCATCCAATATGTTGTCATTTGAGGAGATTTCCTCAATATTGATCATATTGTTGTTGATCATATTTTGAATCTTGTGTTTGAGGGTTGAACAATTCTCTGTGTCGTGTCCAACAACTCCTAAATGATAAGCACATCTTTGATCAGCCTTGTAAAAATTTCCCAAAGGATTGGCTGGTCTACCTTCTATAGGATGGAGCATACCTATTGTTTTCAACCTTTCATAAAGTTGAGTTTGAGATTCCCTTAGTGGTGTAAAAACTTTAGGAGCTTTCTTAAAGTTTGGACGAGGGAATCGATTCTGATTGACATTGTGGTGTCGATATTTCTTTTGTGGAGCCGACCGCATATGGGTAGATGTGAGAACAAATACCTCTTCTACTTTTTCCTTTGACCTATCCATATCACTAATTCTGGTAGCTTTGTCATTAGCTTGCAATGCAATAAGGTTTGTGACTTTTCCAGTCTTGAAACCATCTTCCAAGGCGTCTTCCACCTTGACAATCTCAACAATTTTTTGTCTCATCATGCACAACATTCTCTCATAGTACTCAAGCTTTTGAGTCCGAATAAACATTTAAGAGATTTCACGTTCAGACATAGGAGGTTGAACTCTTGCAGCCTCTTTTATCCAAAGAAGAGCGTACTCTCGATAGTTTTCTGTAGACTTTTGTTTGATCTCCTCCAAATAGTAGCAATCAGGGGTAGCTTCTACGTTATGTCCAAATCTTTCATTGAAATCCTTTGCGAGTGCATTCTAACTCGTCCATTGTTTTAATTCTTGCGATGTAAACCACTCTAGAGCTTCTCCATTCAGACTTCGACTGAAGAGGCACATCAATAATGCTTTGTTCTTACCAACTCCCACGAGTTGATCACAATAAGCTTTAAGATGTGCTAGAGGATTTCTAGTTCCATTAAAAGTGACGAACTTTGGCACTTTGAACCCTTTCGGAAGGTCCAAATCTGGATGAATGCATAAATTTTTGTAGTTCAGCCCCACCTCTTCTGAAGAGTAATCAAGTTCTTTTATCACTTTCGCAATCGCTTCCTTCATGATCTGTTTAGTCATTTTCTCTTTGGCCCTCCACTCCTTCTCATTCTCTTCGTAGTGGTCAAGTTTGGAATAGGCAGTATAGTGAAGGTGCGACTCGGTTTGGACGGGGATATCAAAAGTGACTTTTGGAGGTAAGGGTTGAGCATTAGGTGGATTTTGAGTGCCTTTTGCAGGGGTCTGATACATGAAAGTGGATGTTTGAGGATTGTTGACATTTAAGCTTTGAAATGGAGGGAAAATTTGAGGGTTGGGATTCAGGCTTTGAAGAGGAGGTGGTGTTAGGTATGAAGCGCTGGTGTGATGAAGATTTGGGATAGTTAAGTCGATGGTGGAGGGATTTTGAACATGGTTGGAGGGTGGGTTATTCAGGACATATTCCGAGTTTGAATTCATAGGAGGAAAATGGAGTGGAAGCCTTCCATCGCCTAAAGTGTTGACATCGACAACCAGAATTGTAAAAATTTTCTTTTTCTGCAGCTCAACCCTCAATTCAGCAATCTGTTGCATCAGCTGTGCAATTAACTCATGTTTTTCAACAGTAGGGGGCTGAACTATGGCAACTTCAGTCAGGCGAGTATTTTCACTATTCTGGGTCATTTTTCTTTTTCCTTTCAACAAATTTCGATTGAGGAATGAATCTTTGAGAACTTTGAATGTTCAACCAATTTCTCAACACAAATCAGTTTTGACTACCTGACAAAGAAAAATAACTCAAAAGACAAATGTGTTAGTTTGTGTAGGTAATAGGTAATACAAGATATCACATATAGCTTAATAAGCACACAAGAGTCACTTCATTTGAAGATAAATTAGCCCACAGATATAGATGACTAAACAGACAGAAATTTGTCTATTTGATTTTGGAATTAGTACATCAGGAACGTTGACTTGCGTTAATACAAAGTCAATTGTATTATCGTACTTCTGATTTTTTATTGAGACGTAACTCTAATTTCTTTGTAAGAGTTGGGAAAGATAGAATTTCTCAAAAATGGGAACCGAGCCTTGAAAGACTGTCTACGTATCTCACGAGGGAGAATTCAGGTCCTACGTAGTTTGACTACCTTGAATTTCTTTCAATTTGAGACAGTGAATCTTTTTCTGATATGAGAGTAATAATTGAAAAATGAAGTTTGAATTTTGTTGGGAAACTAAATACTCGAAGAGTATTTGGACGCACTTTTGATAGTGACTTAATATTTGTGCTTAGGGTTCTAAAAAATCTCGAACAAGAGTGAGATAGAATATCTCCAAATAGAGCAACATATTCACACACACAATTATAACACATAAGCAAATATTGCGCGTTCTAAACAAATATGTGACCCTTTTGTGCCAACGGTGGGCCTAATGATTTGAAGAATATATAATGTCATTTGAAACATTTCATTGCCCCAAAATCCAAATTTATACAAGTTTTATGAATAAACTAAATGGGGATACATAACAGGGGAAATGGGATACAAAATAATCAGTCCCGCGCAGGGGTACAATCCTAAACTATGCTTTCATGGAAGGTCCTTCGTCTTTGATTTCTTGTCATCTCCGGATGTCCACACTTTTGGATGCAATAATAACTTGATCCTTCTTCGACTCGAACAAACTATTAAGCTCCCTACCCCGAGTGACAATGATTTGCCAAATGTCGTATACATGATTCAAATTTAAACACATACGCTTGATTGTCTTTTATGGACCAATGGGCCAAATAGACACAATGTGGGCTTCTAATGGGCCTAACACGCCTTGGTTGTTGGGTCGACTTAGTTCAAAATATGTTAAATTCGTGATTTGGTTTCGCTCCACGCTAGTTGACTAAGAGTGACTTTTGAAAGACCGTAAACCCAAGTGGACAACTTAGGCTGGAACTCACGACAACCATTGAACGCCGGACGTACCAATAAATTACCGATTATTCCGGAAAAGGGTAGAGTATAAAAGCCCGACTGTGATGATGCAAAAACCGTTCTTTATATACTATACATACAATGGAAAATGTCATGAATGCAACAACAATGTAGATACAAGAAAACAGATAAAAAATAAACCACAAGTACAATATACAAATAATCAAAAAATATACAAAATACACGGTATAACATAATAAAAAAAATGCTTCTCAATTTGAAAAAATGAATTCATAATGGTTAGAACATATATATCCCCAGCGGAGTCGTCATTCTGTTTTATTTAAAACTAACTACGACGGGTTTAAGAGAGTCGCCAAAAGATTAAAAACAGAAAATCTAAAGAAAATATTAAAAGGGGTTCGGGGTTCATATTAACACTTCGGAAAGGGTTTGAATGCACCCGAAATGCCCGCTAACACGTGGTTATTCGATAATTAACTATTTGGCTAAAATATGTTAAGAAAAGGCATGCTTGATTAATTAGAGTAAATACTATGAGGATAATATTTAGGTAAAAACTTTTCAAAGCAATTTAAGTAGAAAAATACGTATTTATTCAATCTTTAGAAAAATATAAGTGATTAATTCCAAATGGTTATATTTTGGGAAATCGATTTAAGGAAACAACCTTAAAATTAAATAAACAAATAATCATGCAAGAACAATTAAATAACAAAGAAGAGAAGATGTGGGCCCAAGTCCGATTTCTGTTCGCTTGGGCCGATACTTGGGCCTAAATTCAACTTTGGGCCTTTGACCCATTTAGTACCTGTCCTAAAAATAAGCATAAAATAATTGACTTTCTCTTTGGGCCTTAGGCCCAATTTTAACCTGTCCCAAACTAACAAAATAATAATAAAAATAAATGGGCCTTTGGCCCAATAATTACAAAAACACAAAGTTGAAATTTTTTGGGCTCCTTTAGCCCATCCTCAATGTAGTATACATCGTATACAACTGATGTATATGTGTTTTGGCTCCCAAAATTTGTATTCTCGATTTTCCAGCCTTCTAAACCAGTATCTGGTTCTTGAAATGATGAGGTCAATTCGATAATGGGAGGTTTGTTGGGCTTCCATGGCCCAACTCAATTGCAAAGAGGTAAAGAGTCCATTGAGAACTCATACAAGATCACATGCAAAAAAAAGAATCAATACACTGAATCAATATAAGCAGCATGAAATAAATAGCATTAGATTATTCAAATAATAAAAAAAAAGTTTCTATACTACAGTTGCAAATCGTAAGACATAAAAACAAAACATGTCGCATAGGACTAAATTATAAAGAAGAAAGTCTTAATTTTTTTATTAATTTTCTTTCATGAGTGGTGCCACTCACAAAGCAAATTTAATAAGTTAAACAATAACAAAGAAGTAGAACATGCATTATTAAATTAAGGGAATCAATTTAACAAACCAACCATACTGTGTTATTATCTAGGAGTATCAAGCACAACACATGGTCTTAGGCCAAAATGTAATGAAAATTCCTAAATCGTTGAGCTTATTTGAAGATTATACTAGCTATGTGATAAACAAATGGACAAAGTTGAAACTAAGCAAATCAAGCATGATTGACTCCACTACATCCAAACATCAAGTCATGCTAGCTAAGAAAGACATAATACAACCAATGATCTACTAAAATTAGCAAGAAAATGTAGAACAAATTGCATTTAACTTAAAATCAACCCATTTACTAAATATGATTTCCTAAGGTTGAAACAACATGTAAGCCTCCTAAATCATGCTCAATTCAACTTACGGTAACATGTGAAATATACTACAGACATAACACCAATAAGATTCACGAAGAACATGATTCACATATATATATAAAAAAGGAACTACACAGACTTGAGACTAAAATTGGAAACATACATATAAGAAAATAAAACCAACATAAGGAATCCTATTTACTACCAGAAATGTCCAGGACTTCATTACAACACTATCAAGAAAATAGAAGCAAATTGTCAACACTTTCATAAGCTAAGAAAAAATAGTGAGCAACATGTGACAACTTATGAAAGATATAAGGCATTTTCTCCCGAAACGGGATGTAAACAGATCTTTGAACATGCTTTAAAGAACACAAAGTCAAGCTTCAGTTTATGTTCAAAAACAACTAAATGTATGACACAACTCATTCGGTACCCTTCAAACACATAACGAATCATGAACATTATTTCGATAAGAATAAAAACATAACAATATCATAGTGATTAACCAGTGAACAAGATTACAAACAGAGAAACGATTTCAAGATACGCACTAGATCATGTTAGAAACGAAACTCCCACCACAAATCTTAGAGAAAATAAGATGAAGATTAAAGACAAAACTTAGCTTCAAACACCTCATATAAGCATCTCGAAGCCCACACAAAACACAACTCAAGTTTAACATCTAATGGAGACTAAATGAATAAAAGAATTAGGAGTCGTCTACCTTTTGATGAGTAGCGATTGGAACTCGAGATTCCAGGAACGATTCCACCACACCAGGCTCCGACTAGCTTTAGTGAATCGAAAATCAAAAGAAAGAACTTAAAAAGATATCGAATTACGAATGCTTGTAGTATGTTTTAACCTATTTGTATATCTTGTATCTTATGACATTCTCACTCTCTTCCCCTCTTTTTCAACTCTATGTTTCCTTGTTTCTTGCAAAAAAATTTCCCAACCCCTAAACAAATACAGAAGAAGGCAGTTATATAGAGGGGATTTAGGTTCGAGAAATGGGAGAATTCAGATGGAATTTTTGAATTCAATCCTCCTATGAGATAAGGTTGGAGCTGGAATAATACCAATCTCAACGGATTTTGAATGACATCCGTTCGATTTCTGAGGAAAGGACGAAGGAGATGCAAGATTGAGACATCTAGCTTGATTTGAGTACAAATGTATAAGGGAGAGAGAAGGGAGAAGACGTGTCGAGCTGGGCTCGGGTCTGGGCTGCAATTTTGCTGGATCACTGGACTGGGTTGTTGTGTTTCTGGGTTTCTCGCGAGGAAGAAGAGAGATGCAGGGGCCGGGTCGGTTTTTGGGCGTTTGTATTGTATGCTGCTGTTGATGTTCTGTTTTTTTGGAATTGAGTATAGTGGGCTGTGTATTTGAATTAAGAATGGGCTGCTGAAAAGAGGAAAAAGGCCCAAAATTTGATCTCCAAATGGGTTTAAGGTGAGATGAAAGATGGGTTAGATCTTGAAATTTAAGAAATAGTCAAATTGAGTTAAATTAATAAATTTGGCTAAAACCTAAATAAGACGAATTAATATTAATTAATTAACGGGCTTCTTAATCTTAACGAAATAAAATAATTAACATAATTGTAAACTAATGATTTAAAATTATAATCATAATTTAAACTAAACTAATTTAATAAAATACTTACTAAAATTAAAATCTTTTTGAGATGATTTTCGAAATGTTTATAAAATATACTAATTATATACAAAATTGTATAAAACATATATATTACTTAAAAATTATAAAAATGATAAATTAATTAAAAGTAACTTGAAAAGAAATATTTTGATCTTTATAATAACTAATTATTTCAAATTCCAAATCGTTGGAATTTATGAAGCTTGATGATTAATCTATATTGTGCAGGTCCAAAATTGAGTGTCAACAGTATTTAAATTATTATGTTATGTATTACATTTTTAAATTAATATTTTCATCTTATCATTTAAATTTCGTGCAATCTTCATAGTGAAAATTAATAATAATATCAAATTATATCGCTTAAAGTGACGAAAGTTTTTTTTTAAAAAATTTGAAATATTATTAATTCAGGATGAAAGTAGTATATATTAAATAATATATATTTTTAATTGTTATATTATATTTAAAAAGAATTATGAATATTAGAGATTTAATTAATAGCCTTATAAAAATAATAATACGTTATTTACAAAATAATTGAAATAATAATATAATTTTCAAAAAGTAAAATAAAGAATATAAATAATAGTTCCCCACTCAACTCTGTATAATTAAAAAGTAGAAAGTAAAATAGAGAATACTTGGATAAATAATTTCTATTTATTCACCGAATATAGAAAATGAAAAGTAATTGCGTAATGCATAGATGGGCAGAGAAAATAATGTCACCCATCAATCAAACGAAATAAAGCGGAAAACGGAAGCAAAATTTAATAAAAGGGCAAGGCACCGTTTTTTTTGACGTGGTGTTTAATGTAATTTTACTAGAAATGTGAAGGCCATTATTAAGTGCTAACTTTTATTTTTGTCATTTTCACTTGCCCTTGTCTTCTTCTGCACGATTTTCCTTTTAATTTGGTGCATCTGTCTCGAAGCCTTTTCACTTCTCTCTCCCTGTGGTGTCTTTAGGCGGACCAAACGAGGTACCCTGAAAAACCATTGGAAAAAATGGCTCTGAATTTCAATTCTCCGACGTTTCAGTCCATTAAAACGACAAGGCGTCCGTGTTCACCACTCAGATCTCCTAGAGTTTTCATGGCTTCAACACTTCGTCCTCCTTCTGTGTGAGTTTCATTTCGTCTTTGTATTTGTCAAATTATTGGATATTTGTTCTCATCGTGATTATATTTCTGTTTCTAAATTGGATTGGTGCTAGTTGATACTAATGCATGCCGTATCTCTGATCTTTCTATTTTTGTATATTTATTTATATGTTTGCCTCTGTTTCCTGATTGAATGATGATACATAATTTTTCTATCTGTATATCTATTTATCTCTTCCCCTCGGGCTCGGTTGGGGTGCATTGATATTGATATGTTACTACAGTAGAATTCCTCTTCTCCTTTTGCATGTTTGGATAGCAGGGGCTGAGTAGTTGAGGCTTAGGACTAACAACCTGAGATTCCAAGATGGAATCCCACTTAGAATGAGCTCATTTGCACGAATCTTTGTGGGCTATAACAGGCTTCCCGGTGGATTAGTGGGGGCGTTTAAAAGCTAGCCTAGACACCACTGCCACTAATAATTTAAAGAAAAAGAGACTGAAATCTGATGCAAATTTTATTAGTGCATCTGCATATGTATGAGTTATTTATGTGATCTTTACATTAAACAATGGCGGATTCGGTATTTGAACTTATGAGTTAAGAGTGTGAAATTCTATTACAACCTATTTGTCAACAAAGTGAGAGGAGAACTATGAGGTTTGAGACCTAGCAGAGGCAAAAAACAATAGGTAGCTTTTCCCTACTAGTGGAAAAGTCGAGATGCATATTGTCATAAAAGAATCATTCGATTTACTAGGTTCAAAATCTATTATCTATATTGGGGGAGTTTAGAGTAACATACAAAATCTGAGCTTAAACCTTTTGGGTTTGCATGAACTCTTAACTTCTGCACTACATTTACCCCTGACTAGAAATTCCTTTACTGATTGTTTTCTATCATCTTTTATTTTCCTCTAGCGTAGTCATCATTAGGGGTCAGTGACAAATTGATAACGTACACATTGCTTAGAAGATTATCATGGTACTGATTGACTGTCAGAATTAGAACTGGTTCTGTCAATGTACTCAATTAGGTTGGACAGATATTTGTGGTGTACTTCTTCATGTACGAAAGTTGAATTGGGTAGAGTCTTTTCTTCATGTACGAATGTTTGATCACACCTCCGGATCTGCTTTTGGGAAAATAACTACTTGAATAACAATAGTAAGAGGGTGAGTGACAACGTAGGGAGAATTGTTTTATCGAAAAAAAAAAAAAATTAATACAAGGGAGAACCGATGACTTCATCCATTACTTTGTTCCTGACTAGTGTTTTTCTTCAGGGACCAAATAATCGTTTGCCTTAAACTAGACTCAGACTGTGAATTTTCTATTGTAGCTCATCTTTTCAGAAGTGCATAATAGTAATTCTAATTCTGCCTGTGCTAATTGTAGGGAAGGTGGAAATGTTAAGAAGCCATTCAGTCCTCCACGAGAGGTGCATGTTCAAGTTACTCATTCCATGCCACCAGAGAAGCGTGAAATCTTTGATTCCCTGCATGGTTGGGCTGAGAATAATATTTTGGTGCACCTAAGGCCTGTCGAGAAGTGTTGGCAGGCCAGTGACTTTCTTCCTGATCCTGCCTCAGAAGGATTTGAAGACCAAGTCAAGGAGCTGCGGGAGAGGTGCAAGGAAATTCCTGATGACTACTTTGTTGTATTAGTTGGAGATATGATCACAGAGGAGGCTCTTCCAACTTATCAGACAATGCTTAACACCCTAGATGGAGTTCGTGATGAAACTGGTGCCAGCCTAACTCCTTGGGCTATTTGGACGAGGGCATGGACTGCTGAGGAAAATAGGCATGGTGACCTTCTCAACAAATATTTATATCTTTCTGGAAGAGTTGATATGAGGCAAATTGAAAAGACAATTCAGTACCTCATTGGTTCAGGGATGGTGAGCTTGCTTCTCTGTATTCTGCTGTTACTGTCTATGTTGCTCAGACTCTCCAAAAATGATGCCGCATTCGTGGCAGATGCTTCAAAAATACAGTATTTTTGAAGGATCCGACACCCACGTGTCGACATTTTTGGAAAGTTTGAGCCACATGGGCTACTGTTAAGCTTTCAAATCATCTTGGAATTTTATTGGTAAAATTTATACAGACTTCTCTTGCATAGTTATTTAATCATTTAGCTGATATATTAGCAGATGTCTTTCAGAGTGTGTGGTATCTGTCTGTCTGAATGAGCCTGCACATAGATGAGCCGCATCTCTAACAGTTCAAAAATTCTCAGATTTGGGTAAAACTAATGATATATTAGAGAATTCGTTGTGTTATGTAGAAAAGGTTCTGATAGTACATTTGGTAAGCTACATTATGCTTTGAGCTCTCCGGTTAGAATTCAAAATTTACATGACTTGAATCTGTTGATATTCATGAGAGTGCTTTTTTTAAATGTATTTGAATGTGGGTTCTATTTAGATACTAGTTTTAGTTCTCGTCTTACTCAAGGAGGGTATTTTAGTCTCTTCGTCCCCCTTTTATTATCCATTCCCCCACCTCAAAGGCTTGTTAACGCAGAGATGATTAATTTATTTTGCATTACGTACTTGTGTATTCCTAGATCTTGAAGAATAAATTTGTCTGCGTCCTGAAATCTCCTCCATTTTGCACACTAGTTTGCCTTGGTTAACCGAAGTAGTTGAGTGTTGTCTAGTTTTGTATCATCTTATTCTCTCCTATTATCTTGTTCTTCAATTTTTATTATTAACTGTTGTTTCCTTTGCTTTGGTTATTATATTATTTTTGTTGCTAGTATTCTTTTCTCCATTATTTTTATCACGGCTTCTTCAATTAATCTGAGTAAAATGTTCGCTATATATTGCATTTAGAGTTTCGAGGTACATGATTAACATGTTGGCATTTTCTTTAATTAAGCAGCATGGTTTTAGCTGTTGATCAGGTAAACAGAAAACCTGAAATGGAATTGTTATATAATCATCCCTTTTTGGCTATTAGATTTTCTCACTTAAGGTGCATATCTTTAAGTTGATATTTTTTCATGTGTTTGATGCTTAACTTTTAGGATCCTCGCACGGAAAACAACCCGTATCTGGGTTTTATCTACACTTCCTTCCAAGAGAGGGCTACCTTCATTTCTCATGGAAATACAGCTCGGCATGCCAAGGAGCATGGGGACATGAAACTAGCACAGGTATGTGGTATAATTGCTGCAGATGAGAAGCGCCACGAGACCGCGTATACCAAGATTGTGGAGAAGCTATTTGAAGTTGACCCAGATGGCACTGTATTGGCTGTTGCTGACATGATGAGGAAAAAAATCTCGATGCCAGCTCATTTGATGTATGATGGCCGGGATGACAATCTCTTCGAACACTTCTCTGCCGTAGCTCAACGCCTTGGTGTGTACACTGCAAAGGATTATGCAGATATTCTTGAATTTCTGGTGGGAAGATGGGAAATAGAGAAATTGACTGGTCTTTCTGGCGAAGGACACAAAGCACAAGATTATGTATGTGGTCTGGCTCCGCGTATAAGAAAATTGGAGGAGAGGGCACAAGCAAGGGCCAAGCAGAAGGCTCCTGTTCCTTTCAGCTGGGTATTTGGTAAAGATATTAAACTTTGAATGATATATGTTGTAGGGTTATGTTACTTTCGGTGCACCAATCAACATAGGAATGCTAGTAAGTAATTTCAGGTTATGGTATCTATCGAGTCAGTATTTGTAAGGAAGATGCTATGGAGTTATAACTACTGCACTAGAATCCTGTAGATACCTTAAATTTTGTTTTTGTTCTGCAATTGTTTTTGGGTCATATCAAGAAAAAGACAGCCTTTAGTTTTTACCACCCCTTTTAGAACATGTAGGTTCTTTATGTTCGTTACAAGTTTGATATATGAAATGTTGAGTGGTTATGTGTAAGAAGTTTAATGCTATATTTTGCTTTTTTGTTTCACTATGGGTAAAGTGACTGTTTATTATACATCCTAATTTTCTCAAGAATGCTCTTCATTGTTTGGAGCGCGTTTGGAAAGGCAGCTTGGAACTTTGTGGAATTTGATTTCTGCTTAAATAATAAGATATTATTGTAAAGCATTGGTAATATACTACAAACAATGAGATATAGAGCGTAGAATGTAGAGATCATTTTATTTAAATGTCTTCAAGTATGTCTTTTAATAGGTAATAAATCACAACATTATTTATAGGTTGAATATCACTCCAAAAGTCACTATGTTAAATGCCGAAATTAAATGGATACATTTTTATCCAAATTGGTTCTAAATGGACAATTCACTCATTCAATGGATTTATCATACTCCCCATTGGATGTATATAGATAATGCTCCTCATTAAAACCTTACTAGAAAAAACTTAATGGGAAAAAACCTAGTGAAGAAAAAAGAATACACATTTCATAATACGCCTTGAATGCTGCCTCATTAAAAATCTTATCAGGAAAATTCAATTGGGACAAAACTATGGTTAATGAAAAGAGTACAATGCACATTTCACTCCCTCTAATGAAAGTTTTACTTGATATCTCGGAGGTGATGCATTCCAATCTTATATCTCAACTTCTTAATTGTTGATATTAGCAATGCCTTAGTGAATAAGTAAGCAATATTATCACTTGAACATATCTATTGAACGTCTATCTTACCATTTTGTTGAAGATCATGTGTGATTTTTTTTGGGGTGAAATATGCTTTGTTATGTCTCCTTTGATGGTATCCTCTCTTCAATCGAGCTATACATATAACATTACTGTTGTACATGGTGGTTGAAATATCCCTTTTCAAAGGAAAATTACACATTTTTTAATATGATGGGTCATTGAACCCAACCAAACACACTCCCGACTTATTTCATAGATGAATATTATGTCTACATGATTCGAAAAAAAGGGCTACTAGTGTTCGATTCATTGAATGTCAAGATATTATTGTGCCTCCACATGCAAACAAATAGCCCATTTGCGATCAAGATTTATGCAGATCAAATCGACATTCTGCATCTATATAATCAATAATTTCTGACTCGAAAATTGATCATTCCGATGTTGTTGAAGCTCGTCTCTTCTTCTTAAAGAAAATCACACATCTTCTATATATTGAATCACTTTCTTTGTTAGTTTATTGGCATATGATGATCCTAAGAGACTACAAAGAACTCAAAATTACAAAAAACATATCAAAAATAAAAAGGGGATGTCCTAAAATCACTAGCACAGAGTCATGGGCCCCATACAACTAAACCAAAAAAAATAAATTTTTTTGACTTATTTTATCAAAATATCGGACGAATTCAATCGATAAAAAAACAAAAGAACAAAAACTGAATGAAATATCCCGACTTGATACTAGTGAAACATTGGTCAATCATTTTCTCGATCTAACAGTAAGGACTCCACCGTATTAAAATTATTGATTAAGTGATACAAATTCAAATACGTGGAATCATAAAAATAGATCGGTGATAAAACGTAGAAGAGAGAAAGTACTAAAGTACACCATAAGATATAAATCATTCCAAGAAAAGAAGTCTTTTTTTATTGGAGTGTATATGTGATGGTTAGCTCAATTTGGAAGACTAGTTCTTATGATTGGAATGTTTTGATGGTAATATTGCAACAGAAAGAATTTAATATTTATCAAGAATAGATAACAATTTCAATTTTTAATGCAAGCTCAAGTAAGGATCATTAAGACAAAATTGAAGAAAATTAATTATATTAGGTAGATGACTAAGCTTATTCAATTGTAATGACCTGGTCGATCATTTTTGAAAATTTTCATAAAATTATCATTTTACCCCTCTCGGTATTGGCCCCGTATCATATTTGAAAGATTTTCGATATTGATTCAAGTTTTAAGTTAAAAGTTGTAAGTTGTGAATTTTGAGAATTGGAAAGGCTAAAGTTATTAAAAAGTAATTTTTGGTGTCTTTTAGAGTTTTGAGTGTCGCAATAGAATTCCATCGTATCTATCAATCCTAGAATTTGGATATTGGTCCAAGAGATTTTTCAGTTTCAAATTCTGAGTCTTTTTTAAGGATTTGAGGTCCTAATTTGGAAATTATTGAGATTTTAGCCGTTGGGTTGACTTTGGTCAACGCTTGGGGTTTGGATACTCGAATTGGAATTCTGAGAGTTCCGTTGGATTCAGGGGAATTTTAGGCCTAAAGGAGGTCTTAGTTGATTTTTTAGAGGACCTGAGCTTCATTTAACCTTTTTAGGCGTTATGATTAGTTTCTTGTGACTTACACGGTACTCGGGTCAAGGAGATATCAGATTCGTGTTTTGATTATTTCACTATGGCGATAACATCAAATATAGTCAATTTGCATATATGGTTTGTGTGTACGGGGTTCCAAACGAATCTCAAGGGTCTAGTCGAAGATTTAGAGATTGTTGATTTTTGGTTACTGTTCTGGTGTTCCCCGCATCCGTGGAGCTGGACCGCATTCGCGAAGGGCGTTGACCCATGATCTCCACGTTCGCATGAAATCCCTAGCATTCACGGAGGGTTGAACTATTGGCCACCACGTTTATGGAGCCCTTTAATGCTTTCCAAAAAGTGAGGTTTCAACCTCATTTCACCATTTTGAGTATTGGGACATCGATAGTGACAATTTCAAACTGCTTTTTTGAGATTCAATTTTGGGTAACGATTTCTACACTTCAAACTCATTTCCCCACATATTAATAGATTATTTTGATGATTGAAATCAAGTTTTGACCTCCATTGAAAGGGTTTTTGAAAAGATTGAAAGACTTCAGTAAAATGGTGATTATGTACTGACTTTAAATCCTTTTTCGAAATGGTTTTGACCAATGAGTTACAAACGCATCGAGTAATGTTTTCATTTCGAAATTGAATTTTTGAGTTGATTTGACCCATTGTGCAAAACGTATGAATTGAGTGTTGTTATTTCAGAATCTTATTATCATTACTTGATTGAAATATATTTTGTGGCTTTGGGCACTTTTTGGAAAGGGAAGGCTCAAGTCTTGGATTGAATTTTGATTGAAATTAAGGCAAGTGCTCTTCTTAACCTTGTAAAACTTGTAGAATCTTGTATTTCTCTTCATTGTATGTGTTGGGAGTAATGGGAATGAGGTGATGGGTTCAACGATTCTATTGATTGAAATTAATAAATGAATTAGGGATTAATGAAAATGTAACATGCTGATCATAATATTTTGTGAATTGAATTCTAAGGTGTTGATTGATAGAATGCTTTGATGGAATTATTGTGGACTTAAGTTATGAGTTATTCTCTCTTGCTTGGGGTGTGAAATTGCTCATTTGCATTGATTTTTGTGCACCATGATGAGACAGGTGATGGTTATTGACACCGAGGTCATTTTCGGCAGGTGCTTTTGATGTCAATGTCTTTTCCAGCAAGTGTATTGATATAGAGGTTATTTACAACAAGTGTATTGATGTTAAGGTCATTTTCGACGAGTGTTATTGATGTTGAGGTCATTATCGGCGAGTTGAAACTATGGGCGGTTCCCATAAGTCTTGATTGATATTATGCATGATAAATCTTGGAATTGTGTTCGATGTACTTGATTGTTGTGACTTAATGATTTTGATACTTGTGATTGTTCTGCTGGACACAGATGATTATCATACTTGATACTTGTTTGTTATTGAACTATGACTATTGGACTAGATTATGAGAACTTGTGAACTGTGTGTTGTGAACTGTTAGGTTGAGCTGATTTCTATGAAGGTTGTAGTTTGAGGAGGTTCAGTGGGGATGAAAGGAGTACTCGTTTTTAGCTAGTTTTGCCTTGTTTAATAGGTTATTTGCTGAGTACCATATTGTTTGGTACTCACTCCTTGATTTTACACTTGTGTAGGTTTCGATCCCAAACCCGTGTGATCTGCTTCTCCTTCTTCATAGATTTCTTAGGCTTGTCAAAGGACTTACAAGGTAGTTGCTTGTCATCTCCACGAGCCTTTTCTTCATTTATGTTCATGTTTTGTTCTTTTTTAAAAACAAAACCATTGAGACTTGTAGTTATCTCTCAATTTCACACTTTATATATTAGTGGCTTGTACACATGACAACCACGTTTTCAGAGTTATATTAGAATGGCTAAGTTTTCCGCCTTTATGTTATTCTTGTTTTACTTCCCGCTTTTATTTCTTGTTATTGGGTTGATGTTGACTTTTCTTAGTGGGAATAAACAAGTGTCATCACGTCCACTTTTAAGTCATGAAAAATGGTATCAGAGTCCTAGGTTCATAGGTCTCACGTGTGTATAAGCCAAGTCTAAGTAGATTCTTGAGGATTGGTACAAACACGTCTCTACTTATCTTTGAGAGGTTTTAAAGTCTGTTAGAAAACTAGTTTTATACATTCTTTCTTATTGTGCATGGTTACCTTCACTAGTGCTGATTTTCCACGGGTTATTTGGACAGATGCGGAGGACAAGAGCTTCTATTTCCAGTGGTAGAGTGGAGGCAATCCCCGAGACAGTTGTTGAGACCCTAACAAGGGGTAGAGGTAGGGCATGAGCTAGAGGTTATGCTCGTGGAGTAGTACCGGCTAGAGTTTATGCCCATGGAGCGACACTACCTAGAAGCTGAGCTAGATAGGTCGCTTCTGATCCAAAGCTTGAGGTTGATGAGAACCAGGTTCCTTCTGGGTATGAAGCTCTTTTTTTCAGGAGACTTTGTTGAGAATGTTGGTGTGTTTGAGAACTTCTCTCGGGGGGTGCGACAGGTACACCATATAGTTATCTGACGAGAGTAGGGGCACGGAATCCAGGTTAGCAGTAGGCTCAAATTATTCATGATCAAATGAGTCAGCCACCTGTGGTTCTTATACCAACTGTTGGTGCACATAATGGTCGTGCGGTTATTCTAACAACAACAATGTTATGAAAGGTTTCAAAAGATGAAACCACCCCAATTTCAGGATGGTAAGAGTGAGGATACTCATGAGTTATTTACTTTGTGCCATGAGATGCTTGAGGCAATAGGTATAGTGGATGATTGTGGTGTTCTTTTTGGTGAACTTCAGCTTTGTGGACCTGTTCGATAGTGTCGAAGGACTTATGTGAGGTCTAGACCAGTTGGATCTCCTCCGGCAGAGTGGGATGTGTTCTCCGGTGCTTTTCAGGACTACTTCTTTCCTTGGAGCGTGAGAGAGGAGAGTCGAGTGAGGTTTGAAGGATTGACATAGGGCAGTTTGTCTGTTATAGAGTATGAGACCACTTCAGCGAGCTATCCAAGCATGCTATGGCTATGTTCCGGATAAAGCAGAAAGAGTCCGCAGATTCTTAAGAGGGTTGACTTTCTCCATCAAGTCTTATGTGTTCAAAGAAACCAAAGAGAGGGCTTCCTTCCAGTCCATTGTGAGTACCACTAATGAGGCGGAATTGATGGTTAGAGAAGAGTTTGGGGATTCTAAGAGGACCCGTTCTTCTAGTCATTTTTATGGCGCCTCATCTAGAGGCAGAGGTTCACATTAAGGTGGTATCTTTTTTCGACGGCATGGGCATGTTCATGCATTCATTTCAATAGCTCAAAGTAGGCAGACATCCGGAGGATCCTATAGTTCCTACTAAGGTGGCCATAGTAGCTCTTCAGATTCACAACAACAGACATTCATACTGGGGTCTTGATTTGGGTGTGGAGTTCCAAGGATCATTTTACAGATTCATTCAGGATCCCAACATACTTATTCCGCTGCTCCAACAAGAGATTCAGCGGCTCCACTCGGGGGTTGAGGCAGAGGTCAGTCTTGTAAAGGTGGAAGTACTTCTAGTAGGGGTGCTACAACTCAGCTTGGGAGGTCGGGGTACTACTCAGACTGGAGGTGGTTGAGAGGGACATTGTTATTCTTTACTAGGTAGGCCAAAGGCTGAGACTTCTAATGCTGCGATTATAGGTATCATCCTAGTTTGCCATCGACCTACGTCTTTATTATTTGATCCATGGTCTACTTTCTCTTAAATGTCTACCTATTTTGCTGCTGGTTTTGATATGATGTCTGATAGTATACCCATTCCTATTCATTTTTCTACACTAGTGGGTGATTCCTTAGTGGTGGATCGATTGTATCAATCATATCTTGTTTCTTTGGCTAGGTATGATACTTGGGTATACTTGATCATTCTGGGATGGTAGACTTTGATATTATCTTGGGTATGGATTGGCTCTCCCCACATCATGTTATTTAGATTGTTATGCTAAGATTGTGACCTTAGCAATGCCAAGTGTCCCGAGTTGAGTAGTCGGGTGCTAGTATTTCTTACCATAGCAATGTTATCTTCTTCATTCAAGCTCAGAGATTGGTTGATAGAGGGTGTTTGTCCTATTTAGCCTTAATTCAAGATAGTAGTGTTAGCCACCTCCCATGGATTCTATGATCATGGTTCGAGAGTTTTCAAATGTGTTTCCTACTAATCTTCGAGGTGTTCCTCAAGATAGGGACACTGATTTGGCTATTAACTTGGAGCCGGTAACCAAGCCCATCTCTATCTCTCTTTGCCAGATGGATTTAGCAAAGTTGAAGGAATTAAAGAATCAGTTGAAAGACTTATTGAGTAAGGGGTTCATTCGCCCTAGTGTGTCTCCATGTGGTGCTTCTGTTCTATTTTTGAGGTAAAGGATAGAACCATGATGATGTGTATTGACTACTGATAATTGAACAAAGTGACAATGAAGAACAAGTATCCTCTTCCTCGTATTGATGACTTATTTGATCACATTCAGGGAACATCTTTTGTTTTATAAAATTTGAGGTCCAGCTATTATCAACAAAAGATTAGGGCAGCGTATACCCCTAAGATAGCTTTCAGGACTCGTTACGGGGACTATGAGTTTCTTGTGATGTTTTTGGATTTGACTAACCCCCTACAACATTCATGGAATAGATGAATGAGGTGTTC
This sequence comes from Solanum piurae, assembly GCA_029582685.1. Classification (NCBI taxonomy): domain Eukaryota; kingdom Viridiplantae; phylum Streptophyta; class Magnoliopsida; order Solanales; family Solanaceae; genus Solanum; species Solanum piurae. The sequence continues at coordinate 29,549 of JAJOOO010010950.1, forward strand.
CAACCCTATTTTGATTCTTTTGTGATGGTGTTAATCGATGACATCTTGGTATACTCCAAGACTGAGGAGGACCATGATCAACACTTTAGGATTGTGCTCCAGAGATTGAGGGAAGAGAAGTTGTATGCCTAATTCTCAAAATGGGATTTTTGGCTTGATTCTATTATATTTCTGGGACACATGGTGTCCAATGAGCGTATTTGGGTGGATCTCACCAAGATTGAGGCAGTTAGAGGTTGGACCAGGCCTATTTCAATTAGTAAGATTTAGAGTTTTGTGGGACTTGCAGACTACTACAAGCGATATGTTCAGAGTTTCTCCACTATTGCATCTCTTTTAACCAGATTGACTCGACAGAGTGTCAGCTTCCAGTGGTCTGATGAGTGTGAGGAGCAATTTCAAAAGCCCAGTACCCTGTTGACTTTGGTTCATATTTTTACTCTACCCTAGTAGGATGTGGACTTTACCGTATATTGTGGTGCTTCTAGAGTTGGGTTAGATGGAGTTCTAATGCAGAAAGGGAAGGTGATTGCCTACGCTTCTAGACAATTGAAGACCCATGAGAAGAACTACCTTACTCATGATTTAAAGTTGGTAGTTGTAGTGTTTGTGATTAAGATATGACAACATTCTCTATATGGGGTGCATTGTGAGGTCTTCACAGATCATCAGAGTCTTCAATATATTTTCAGTTAGAGGGATCTAAACTTGAGGCAGTGTAGATGGCTTGAGCTACTGAAGGACTATGATATCACAATTTTGTATCAACCAGGGAAGGTCAATGTGGTTGCCGATGCTTTGAGTAGAAAGATTTCTAGTATGGGGAGTTTTGCCGCTATTAGTGCTCGACCATTGGCTAGAGATGTTCAGAGGTTAGCCAACAGTCTTATCCGGTTACAAATTTCTTAGGAGAGTGGTGGTTGGACTTCTTTCATAGAGGCCCACTCTTCTTTAGTTTAGAAGATCCGTGAGCACCAGTTTGATGATGAGAAGTTGTGTCTCATTTGAGACAAAGTGATGAGAGGGGAAGCCAATGAGGCTATCCTTGATTCTATTAGTGTCTTGAGGATTAGAGGCAGGATATATGTGCCCAAGGTTAGCGAGTTGATTAGATTGATTCTTGAGGAGGCCCATTGTTCTAGATATTTCATTCATCCAGGAGTGGGAAGGTGTATCATAATCCAAGTCATCATTATTGGTGGTGTGGCATGAATGGGATATTGTAGAATTTGTTTCTAGGTGCTTGACTTGCCAACAAGTCAAGTGTGAGCACCAGCCGCCCAGATGTGTATCTTAGAGGATGCCTATTCCTACTTGAAAGTGAGAGCGTATTACTATAGATTTTATTGATGGTTTGCCTACTACTGTGGGTGGTTATGGCTCCATTTGGGTGGTTGTTGACAAGGTAACCAAGTCAGCCCATTTCTTTCCAGTTTGGGTGAAGTATACGGTGGATAAATTAGCCCAACTTTATATTAGTCAGATTGTGTGACTTCATAGAGTCCCTATTTCCATTATCTCTGATCGAGGTTCTTTGTTCACTTCCCACTGGAAGGCCTTAGTGCATGGTTTGGGTACTCGATAGCTATGAGTACGACCTTCTGTCCTCAGACTGATGAGCAGTCCGAGCGGACTATTCAAGTGTTAGAGGATATTCTTCGACCATGTGTGATTGGCTTTGGTGCAATATAGGATCAATATTTCCCTTAGCAGAGTTTTCCTACAACAATAGTTATCACTCTAGTACTCATATGTCTCCATTTGAGGCGTTGCATGATAGATGGTGTAGATCTCTGATCAATTGGTTTGATTTAGCTGAGAAGAAATCTTTAGATACAAACTTGCTCAGAGATGCTATGGAGAAGGTTCGTATGATTCAGGGTAGACTATTGACATGCCAGAGTCGGTAGAAGAGTTATGCATATCAGAGAATTTGAGCCCTAGTGTTTATGGAGGGTGATCATGTTTGGCTCCCAGTTTCATCTATGAAGGGTGTGATGAGGTTTAAAAAAAAGGGCAAGCTTAGCCCTAGATTCATTGGACCTTTTGAGATTTTGAGCAGAGTGGGAGATGTGGCCTTTAATTTGGCCTTGGCGCCTAGCTTATTAGCTATACATCATGTGTTTCATGTCTCTATGCTTCAGAAGTATGTGCTGGATGAATCCCATGTACTTTCACTTGATTCAGTAGCATTGGGTCTAGACTTGTCATTTGAAGAGGAGCCTATTATCAGTCCCCGAGATTACCCCAGGACACGGACACGGGACCTAGGATCACGAGTGACCCAAAGCTAACCCTGCTTGCATATCATAAGCATACTTGAAGATTTACTGAAATAGAAATACTATACGGAAGCTTGAAACATGACATAAACTGAAATGATGGAGAATACCCATTACTATCTGAATAAATAAACTGGGAGTTTAATGACAACTGAAAGATCAAACTCCAAAGCTAAAACTAAATCTAACTATGTCTGAAATAAAGCCTCTAACTGACTAGAGGTGCTGGGACATGCCCCAGCTAACTCTAGCATATACTAAAAATTGAAATGAAAATACTAAATATAGAAACATGTATATTGTACTTGAAATATGAGGACTCACCACTGGAGATCGGGAACCGATCTATGCGTGATCTGAATGCTGAGGGCCTGAACCTACATCACGAGAAGATGTAGCGCAGAGTATGCGCCAGTACTTGAAAGGTACTGAGCATGCATGATAGAATAAAGCTGAACAATATACATAACTGAACAAAGCTTCTAACTAAGCAATATTATAAGATGAGAATGATACTATACTAAAAATAATGGACATGAACTAACTGAATGCAAAGACCAAGTTTATACATGCTGAAAATGAATACTGAATTGTAATTGATATCATGGTCAATGTAATAGAATCTGACTGTGGGAGATACTAATAATCGACATAAAACCATGTGAGCTAAATGTGGAGTCCAATGTATACGCACCATCGAGAGGACCCAATATACCCTGCCAGAGGCATGCCTGGCGTGATCACTAAACTGATGCCCACATAAGGGACTTATAACCTACGGGGCACAGAGTTCTGGGACTTGAGGGTGACTGACCCTAGTCCAACTTGGTTTAAAGTCTACTCCCAACTGAATATGTGAAAACTATAACATAACTGATAAACTGGATAGCTCAATAATCTGACATGCAAATCGTAAAATGTAACATTTATTACTGATAATGAAGTATTCGAAAACTGAGGCATGTATATTTGTGTATTTTTCCTAGCTAATGTAATTCATGAACTAAAAGAACTACATAACTAGGGTTCTGAGTTTATGCAAGAATCTACGCAAATACAATACTAAGACATGATAATCTGATTAAGAAAGTTACGATAACTAAATCGTAGTATTTTGCTGAAATTCTAGAAACCCTAGGTCTATATAGTATGGAGGAAATCAAGAATATGACTGAATTATAGGGACCCAATGGGTGAAAGGAAACCACTAGTGAAATTCCACATACCTGGTGACGAGATTCACGGAGAAATATTTCGATTTTGGGGCTGGAACTGAAGAAAACCTTGCTGCGTGTTCTTGAGGGACTGCTCGAATTCTTTCTCCTCTTTTCGTTCTATTTGGATGAATATTTGGAGAATGGATTGACTAGGGTAGGTTCTAATTTAGTTGCTAGGCTAAAACTTACCAAAACTACGTAGTTTAGGGGTTAAACGACGTAGTTTAGGTATCCAACGCATAGGGGAAAATACCAAAACAACCTTACTTAAAAACCTGACGAGGCTAACCATGGGCATTCTGACGGACCGTCAGAGGGACCACGGACCATCAAGCTGGTCGTGGTCCTTGGCAAGTAGCTGCTGGTTTTGGGCCTTCCCTCTACAGTCCACTTCACGGACTGTGTGAAGGATCACAGACCGTGAAGGTCCTCGTGGTCCTTCACCTGGGCTAGGGGTTATACTGGCTTGACTTTACGGAAGCTACCACGGCTCGTGTGGTGGTCCATGGCCCGTGAAGGGTCCCGTGGTCCACCACTTCTGGGTTGGTGTGAGTCCACGGACAGGTCGACGCACCGTGGTTCCTTTCACGGTTCGTGAACCTTATCGTGGTTCACCTGGTTTTGCTGGTTTTCTATTGAAAGTTCTAAGTTTGATTTCTGAGGTGTTACATTATCTCCCCCTTGGGAACATTCGTCCTCGAATGAAGCCTAAACTAGCTGAGACAGAGAGGGAAAGAGTTACAAACCCTACCACAAAGTACTAGAAACTGATTTCTGACTGTACTGAGTTCCAAGAACACGCAAATACACTAAAAATGCAAGTATAAACGGAAGGAACATGATACTAAGACTAAAGCTACGCATGAATGATTGAAAAACTGGAGATGAACTATTACCTCAAGCTGGAATAGAATCGGAAGGAAAGAGATGAGGATACTTGGCCTTCATGGCTACTTCTGCTTCCCAAGTACTAACTAACTCCTCCACAAAACCTTGACTGAAGAGACTTCTTTGTTTCTCAACCTTCGAACCGGATGATCAAGAATCTCAACTAGCACATCCTCATAAGTGAGACTATCTTTCACAACCACACTTTCCAATGGTACTATAGATGCTAGATCACCCACACACTTCTTCAACAACGAAATGTGAAAAACCGGATGCACTGCTGCTAGTTCTGCTGGCAACTCTTACTCATACGCCACTTTACCAACTCTTTTCAAGATCTTGTAAGGTCCTACATATCTAGGACTGAGCTTCCCTTTCTTGCCAAATCTCATCACCCCTTTCATAGGTGACACTTTCAGGAAAACCCAATCATCAATTTGGAACTCTAAGTCCCTTCTCCTTAGATCTGCATAGGACTTATGGAAACTCTGGGCTATCTTAAGCCTATCTCTAATGAGTTGAACTTTTTCCATAGCATAATGAACCGAATCTGGTCCTATCAAGGCTGCTTCACCTACTTCAAACCAACCAACGGGAGATCTACATCTACGCCGATACAATGCCTCATAAGGGGCCATCTGAATACGGAAATGGTAGCTATTATTGTAGGCGAACTCTATAAAAGGAAGGTGATGGGTAAAGGAACCCCATGCAACCTTACTATCTCATTAATGTAAAGCTTGGCGTAGTCCTCCGCCGAATCTGTAGTCTTAACAGCCAAAAAGTGCATAAACTTAGTAACTCTGTCAACTATCACCCAAATGGAGTCATGCTGTCTGCGAGTACGAGGTAAAACTGTAATGAAGTCTATGTTTATCACTTCCCACTTCCAGGTAGGAATGTTGATCTCTTGAGTCATACCCCCTGGTTTCTGATGTTCTACCTTCACTTGCTGACAATTAGGGCACTTAGCCATAAAATCTGATATATCCTTCTTCATGCCATTCCACCAAAAGACTTCCCACAGATCACGATACATCTTAGTGGCACCTGGATGAATAGAATACCCAGAGTTATGGGCTTCTGTAAGGATCTATTGTCTCAACTCACCCACCTTAGAAACACATAAACGACCCTAATAACGAAGCACACCATCTCCCCTTCGGAGAAAACCTCAACTCTCTGCTGATGAACTGCACCCTTTAGTTGAAGCAATATAGGATCACTATCTTGTTTTTCCTTAACCTCCACTACCAATGAAGATTCTGACCCATTCTGAACTGTCACATCATTATCTGATATGCAAAATCCTAAGCGAGCAAGCCGATGAACATCTTTTGCTAATTCCTTCCTTTCTTCCTCAACATGTGCTACACTACCCATAGATAGTCAGCTAAGAGAATATGCTACTACATTGGCCTTACCAGGATGGTAAAGCACATTTATATCATAGTCTTTGAGGAACTCAAGCCATCTCCTCTAGCAAAGATTCAACTCTTTCTGGGTGAACACATACTGAAGGCTCTTATGGTCTGTGAACACCATACAAGTAATGTCTCCAAATCTTAAGGGAAAATACTACGGCTGCAAGCTCGAGGTCATGAGTCAAATAGTTCTTCTCATACACCTTAAGTTGTCTAGAAGCATAAGCTATAACCTTACCTCGCTGTATCAATACACAACCTAGGCCGACTTTGGACACATCGCAATAGATCACATAACCGTCTGAACCCTCTGGTAGAGTCAAAACAGGAGTTGTAGTTTACCTAGTTTTTAGTTCTGAGAAGCTCTTTTCACAATCATCTGACCACTGGAACTTAACCTTTTTTCTGAGTCAACTTAGTTAATGTAGAAGCTATGGATAAAAATATTTCCACAAACCTTCTGTAATAACCCGCTAGACCCAAGAAACTTTTGATATTTGTAGGAGAGATAGGTCTGGGCCATTATTTCACTGCTTCTATTTTATGAGAATCCACTCGGATCCCTTCGCTAGATACTATATGACTAAGAAAAGCAACAGATTGCATTCAAAACTCACATTTGCTAAACTTAGCGAACAACTGGCGATCTTTGAGAGTTTGCAGGATAACTCTCAAATGAGTCGCATGTTCTTCCTCATTCCTAGCGTAAATGAGGATATCATCAATAAAGATGATAACGAACAAGTCCAAATGACATAACTATAAATTCATAATAACCATACCGAGTTCTGAAGGCTGTCTTCGAGATATCACTATCTCTGACTCTGAGTTGATGATAACCAAATTTGAGGTCTATTTTCAAAAAGTGACTAGCACCCTGAAGTTGGTCAAACAAGTCATCAATCCTGGGTATGGGGTACTTATTCTTGGTTGTGACCTTGTTCAACTAACGATAGTCAATGTACATCCTTAGAGAACCATCCTTTTTTTTAACGAACAACACTGGTGCACCCCAAGGGGAAATACTTGTCTGATGAAGCCCTTATCTTGACGGTCTTTCAACTGCTCTTTCAATTCCTTAAGATCGGCTGAAGACATTCTGTAAGGAGGAATATAAATAGGCTGGGTATCTGGGAGGATATCAATTCCAAAGTTGATTTCCCTTTCGGGAGGAACTCCGGGAAGATCTTCTGGAAACACTTCTAGAAACTCATTAACTACTGGAACTGGCTCAAGAGTTTGGGTTTCAGAGCTTGAATCCTTAACTCGAACTAGATGATAGAGATAACCCTTAGAGATCATCTTTCTGGTCTTAAGGTAAGAAATGAATCGACCCATAGGCGCTAAGCTACTACCTTTCCATTCTAAGATTGGCTTGTTTGGAAACTGAAAACGAACAATCCTAATTCTACAATCGACTGAGGCACAACAAGAATGTAACCAATCCATGCCAAGAATGATATGGAAGTCTACCATTTCTAACTTTACAAGATCTGCTGAGGTAACTTTTTGAGAGACTGTGACAGGGCAAATTCTGTATACCCATGTAGCTATAACTGGGTCACCGACTGGACTAGAGATTGAGAAGGATTCGGAAAGTGTTTCTGGACTGACACCTAAATTTACTGTTATATATGGAGTTACAAATGAAAGAGTAGCCCCTGGATCTAAAAATGCATAAACATCTAAATGAAGACTCGCAACGTTTCAGTAACCACATCAGGAGAATCTTCCTGATCTTGGCGAGCCTGGAGATCATACAACCTGTTCTGGCGCTGTCCTCCACCTATACCAGATGAGTTACCTTGCTGAGTCGGGGACTTGCTGGTGCTGCTGAAGTTGTAGATTGAGTCGTACCATGGTTGCCTCTTTGACCCTATTTAGAAGAAGGACAATCTCTCAACCTGTGACCAGACTAACCACAACCAAAACATCTGTCCTTTCCTGCAAGACACTCGCCCTGATAATTCTTACCACACTTTGGACAAGTTTGGTAGGTTTTGGTGCCTGAAACACTCCCCTGAGACTTACAGCCTTATGCCCTACCTTTCTGATCCAGTCGAAACCTGGAGGATGGAACACTAGCTGATGAAGGTGATGGAGCTAAAGATTACTACTGGAACTGAGAGCGGTTACCACCACCCGATTTCTGCTGAGAATACTTATAGTTGCCTGTCCTAGCCTTCTTATTATCCTTAGCTTATTCCCTAAGCTTATCTCTCTCAGCCTGCTGAGCATGCGTCATAAGCCTAGAGATATTTATTTCCTCTAACAACATAGCATTCCTACACTCTATCTTCACTAAGTCGGACACACCATACATAAACTTAGACAATTGTACCACCGAATCAGCGACCATATGCAGAGCATACTTGGAGAGTTGGGTGAACTTGAGTCCATACTCTTGGGTTGATATTATGCCTTGCCTCAAATTCATGAATTCCTAAGCCTTAGCCTCCCTCAACTCTCTCACAAGGAATCTGTCCAGAAAAGCTCCAGTAAAGCATTCCCAAGTCACAGGAGCTGCATTCTCACCCCTGTTTTCTTTCCACTGCGTGAACCATATGTGAGCTACATCCTTGAGCTGGAAGGACGTCAACTCTACCCTATCATTTCCAGTCACTTGCATCACTCCAAAGATTTTATTGACCGCATCAATGAGGTTCTGGGGATCTTCACCAACCTGCGACCCTAGAAACTCAGGTGAATTCATCCTAACAAAATCACGGACCCTAGCTGCCACTGATCCACCACTAGCATTTGCAGGAACTGAAACCTGCTGATTGTTCTAGTTAGTTACACTCTATGCCAAAAGCTGAATCATATTCTGAAACTCTGCATTCGAAACTTCCTAATCTAGGACTAGAGGATCTGCATTAGCATTGCGTGCATTAGTATTCCTTTGGTAAACTCTACGAGGAGGCATGATATGAAATGCATAAGGATGAGTTAGAAGGTAGATCATACCCACGCACGATAAGAATAGAAAGAAAGTGAAGTTTTCCTAAAACACTTCATAGCCTCCCTCTCATTAGATGTAGTGCACTTCACACCCATGAAAAAGACTCTACTTAGTGCGGCTTTTCAGACATCGTAGGACACTAAAACCTAATGATGTGATACCAAGTTTGTCACACCTCGAGGCTACCCCTAGGACGCGTACATAGAACCTAGGATCACGAGTGACCCTAAGCTAACCCTGCTAGCATATCATAAGCATACTTAAAGATTTACTGAAATAAAAATACTGTGTGGAAGCTTGAAACAAGATGTAAACTGAAATGATGGGGAATACCCATTACTAGCTGAATAAATAAACTGAGAGTTTAATGACAACTGAAAGATCAAACTCCAAAGATAAAACTGAATATAACTATGTCTGAAATTAATTGACTAGAGATGCTGGGATATGCCCTAACTAATTCTAGCAAATACTGAAAACTGAAATGAAAAGACTAAATATAGAAACATTTCTATTGTCCTCAAAATATGAGAACTCACCACTGAAGTTGCTGAACTGGAGATCGGGAACTAATCTATGCGGGATCTAAATACTGAGGACCTGAACCTACATCACGAGAAGATGTAGCGCAGAGTGTGCTTCAGTACTTAAAAGGTACTGAGCATGCATGATAAAATAAATTGAACAATATACATAACTGAACAAAACATTTAACTGAGCAATGATATAAGATGAGCATGATACTATACTGAAAATACTGGACATGAACTAACTGAATGCACAAACCAAGTTTATACATGCTGAAACTGAATACTGAACTGTAACTGATAACATGATCAATGCAATAGAATCTTACTGTGGGAGCTACTAATAACCGACATAAAACCACGTGCGTTAAACGTGTAGTACAATGTATATGCCCCATTGAGAGGACCCATTATACCCTACCAGAAGTATAGAGGCATGACTGGTGTGATCACTAAACTGATGCCCACAGAGGGGACTTATAACCTACGGGGCACGTAGTTCTGGGACTTGAGGGTGATTGACCCTGGTCCAACTCGGTTTAAAGTCTACTCCTAACTAAATATGTGAAAGCTATAACATAACTGCAGTAAACTGGATAACTCAATAATCTAACATGCAAATATGAAAATGCAACATTTATTTATGATAATGAAGCATTCGAAAACTGAGGCATGTATATCTGTTTATCTGTCCTAGCTAATGTTATTCATGAACTAAAAGAAATATATAACTAGGGTTCTGAATTTATGCAAGAATCTATGCAAAAACAATATTAAGACATGATAATCTAATTAAGAACGTTATAATAACTAAATCATAGTATTTTACTGAAATTCTTGAAACCCTAGGTCTAGATAGTATGGAGGGAATCAAGAATTTGACTGAATTCTAGGGACCCAATGGGTGAAAGGAACCCACTAGTGACATCCCACATACTTGGTGACGAGATTCACTGAGAAATCTTTTGATTTTGGGGCTGGAATTGAAGAAAACCTTGTTGCATGTTCTTGAGGGACTGCTAGACTTTTTTCTCCTCTTTTCGTTCTAATTGGATGAATTTTTGGAGAATGGATTGACTAGGGTAGGTTCTAATTTAGTTACTAGGCTAAAACTGACCAAAACTATGTAATTTAGGGGTTAAACGACATAGTTTAGGTGTCCAACGCATAGGAAAAAAAATCAAAACGACCCTGCTTAAAAACCTGACGAAGCTGACCACGGGCCCTGTGACGGACCATCACAGGTACCATGGATCGTCAAGTTGGTCATGGTCCTTGGCCACTAGCTGCTGGTTCTGGGCTTTCCCTCTACGGTCCACTTCACGGACCGTGAAGGTCCTCGTGGTCCTTCACCTGGGCTAGGGGCTATGCTGACTCGACTTCATAGATGCCACCACATCTCGTGTGGTGGTCCACGGCCCGTGAAGGGTCCCGTGGTACACCACTTCTAGGCTGGTGTTATTCCACGAGCAGGTCGATGGATCGTGGTTCCTTTCACAGTATGTGAACCCTATCGTGGTTCACCTGGTTCTGCTGGTTTTCTTATGAAAGTTCTAAGTTTGATTTCTGGTTACACCTATAGCCATATTGGATATATAGGTATGAAAAGTTCGAACCAAAGAGATTGCGTCAGTGAATATGGAGAGAAAGCACCATTCAGTTGGTGAGGTGACTTAGGAGATAGAGTCTGATATGCGTACCAGATATCCTCAACTTTTTGAGGCTTCAGATACTTTATTTTACTTTCTATTCAAGGACAAACGTAGTATTAGTAGTGGATAATGTAATGACTCGATCAGTCATTTTTCAAAAAATTCATGAAATTACCATTTTACCCCTCTCGGTATTGGCCCAGAGTCATTTTTGAATGAGTTTTGAAATTGATTTTGAGTTTTGTATTTTTGAGAATTTTAGAATTTGAAAGGATAAAGATGTTAAAATATGGTTTTTGGTGTCTTGTCGAGTTTCGGGTGATGGAATGACATTCCATTGATTTCATTAGTCTTGTAATGTGGAAATTGTTCTAAGAAAATTGCCAGTTTCAGATTCGGAGTCTTTTGAAGATTTGAGGTCCTAATTTGGAAATTGTTGAGATTTTAGTCCTTGAGTTGACTTTAGTCAATATTCTGAATTTGGATGTTCAAATCGGAATTCTGAGAGTTCCATTAGATTCGGGGGATGACTTTAGTCCTAGAGGAGGTCCCGAGCTTGATTTAGCCTTTTTAGGTGTTATGATTAGTTTCTTGTGACTTACATATGACTCAGGTCAAGTAGACACCAGATTCATGTTTCGATGGTTCCATTGTGTATGTAACATCGAGTATAGTCAAGTTGCATATATGGTTTATGTGTACGGGATTACGAACGAATCCCGATGGTCCAATCAGAGACTTAGACATTGCTGATTTTTGGTTGCTGTTCTGGTGTTCCCCGCGTTTGCGGATGGCCTTGACCCATGGTCTCTACGTTCACGTGACAGCCCCCACATTCACAGAGGGTTGATCTTTTGGCCACCATGTTCGCGGAGGAGCTCCCGTGTTCACAGAGGAGCTCTCGTGTTTGCAGAGGAGCTCCCATGTTTGTGGATCCCTTTAATGTGTTGTTCGTTTGTCTTCGCGAATAGGGGTCCACATTCTCGGATGACCCCTAGACAAAATATTTTCCAAAAATCGAGGTTAAACCCCATTTCACCATTTTTGAATAATGGGAACTCGGTAGAGGCGATTTCAAAGTGCTTTTTTTAGATTCAAATTTTGGGTAAAGGTTTATACACCTCTAATTCATTCTCAACCTATTAATGGATAATTTTGATGATTAAAAATCATGTTTTTGACCACCACTGAAAGGATTTTTGAAAAGGTTGAAAGAGTTTAGTAAAATGGTTGATTATGTACTAATTTTAAATCCTTTTTCGAAATGTTTTCATCAATAAGTTTCAAATGCCTTGGGTAATATTTTCAAGTAAAGATTTTTGGATTTAAACCTTATTTTTTGGAATTGTTTTTTTGAGTTGATTTGACCCATTTTGCAAAATGTATGAATTAGGTGTTGTTATTCTGTAATCTTATTATTATTACTTGATTGAAATAGGTTGTGTGGTTTTGAACATTGTTTAGAAAGGGAAGGCTTAAGTCTTGAATTGACTTTTGATTGAAATTAAGACAACTGCTCTTCTAAACCTTGTAAAACTTGTAGAATGTTGTATTTCCCTTCATTATGTGTGTTGGAAAGTAATGTGAAAAGTGATGTGTTCAATGATTCCAGTCGAGTGAAATTAATGAATAAAATGAGGATTAATGAAAATGCAATTTGTTGATCATAATATTTTGTGAATTGCCTTGTTGTGAATCCTAAGGTGTTGATTGATGAAATGCATTAGTGGCATTATTGTGGACTTGAGTTGCTTGAGTTATTGGCTCTTCCTTGTGGTGTGAAATTGCTTATTTGCATTGATTTTTGTGGACTGTGATGAGAAAGGTAATGGTTATTGATGCCAAAGTCATTTCCGATTGGTGCTATTGATGTCGAGGTCATTTTGGCAAGTGTATTGATACCGACATCATTTTCATCAAGTGTATTAATGTCGAAGTCATTTCCAGCAAGTGAATTAATGTTAAGGTCATTTTTAGTGAGTGTTATTGATGTCGAGGTCATTACTGAAGAGTTCATGAACTATGGGCGGTTCCTATGAGTTCTACATGATATTATGCATGATAAATCTTGGAATTGTGGTCGGTGTACTTGATTGTTGTGCCTTGATGATTTTGATACTTGTTATTGACCTACTGGACACTTATGCTTGTCATACTTGATACTTGTTGGTTGTTGAAATGTGACTACTGGACTTGATTATAAGAACTTGTGAATTATGTATTGGAAACTGTTAGGTTGGGTTGATTTCTATGGAGATTGTACTTTGAGGAGGGTCGGTGGGGATGAAAGGAGTTCTAGTTTTCTAGCTAGTTTTGCCTTATTTAGTAGGTTTCTTGCTGACTGTGTTGTTTGATACTCACTCCTTCCTTCTATACTTATGTAGGTTCCGAGCCCATACCTGTGTGATCTTCTTCTCCTTCTTTGTTGATTTCTGAGGCTTATCTAAGGACTTGAGAGGTAGCTGTTTTTCATCTCGATAGGCCTTCTTCTTCCTTTATGTTTATGGTTAATTATATTTAAGAAACAAAGACATTGCGACTTGAAATTATCTGTCAATTCTGCATTTTAAACATTAGTGACTTGTATACGTGATAACCACGTTTTGGGGGTTATACTTGAATGACTAGGTTGTCTACCTTCATGTCATTCTTATTTTACTTCCCATTTTTCTTCCGTGTTATTGGGTTGAGACTGACTTGTCTTGGTGGAAATAGACAAGTGTCATCATGTCCATTTTTGGGTCATGCCAATAATTATATGAAATTTAGAGTTCTTTAACTTTTAATTTGTTTATCTTATTTTGTTTGACACAAAGTTTTAATAAAATAAAGGAACTATATGTAACGATGTGGCCCGGTCATAATGAATATGTCCATAGGGGAAATAATTTGGGCAAGAAAACATTATGAGTAATAACTTGAAAATTCTTGGCTAGACCAACCTTAGATGAAATATGGTCTAGGTGAAGTCTAGGATCATCCATGAAATGGTGGGTTCTTGTTTTGAGATTGTACTGATGTATACTTGTAGCCAAGACATTAAGAAATCCATAAGGTCTTTCAAAATTGAATTTGGGTAAGTAGAACTCCTAAAATTTGGTTTGGCATGAAAGGTATAAGTTGGGATGTCAAGGGGAGAGTTTATGTCATAAAAAAAAACCTTTTTTCTAGAGTTGAGGTTGCTAAACTTTCATCAACCTCGCTATAGCGGACAACATCTCGCTATAGTGGCGCTGAGACCGCTATAGCGATGTAAGTCATCGTTATAACGCAACTGACATCTCTATAACGAGAGAATCATGATTATTTTTTTTGCAGAAAACTGCTCAAAACTCCTATATTCTATAGTTTCAGTTCTTGAGGAAAAGAGGGGCAATTTTAGGTAGCCTGCATCATTTTTCCAATGAAAATCACGAGTAAAGGTAAAAACTTTTGAATCCCGATCTTGTTAAATGTTTCTTAAGCCTTAGAAAATATGTAGTTGACATTGGGGAAGGGTTTTGAGCATGAATTCATGGTGGGAAAGAGCCCTAAGTTGGGGAAGATAATCTTACTTTGACCAGTTTGTGATTTTTTAGTAATCCAGATAAATTATTAGGTCATTTGTGATTAATTGAATGTTATATTGTTATTTTAGACCAAGAATAAGTCAAGACACTTCGCAACGGTAGAGCTCACGCAATTTAGAGTTTTCAAAGGGCTTGATTCGAGGTAGGTGATGGTTATATGCTTTCGGGATATGTATATATGCATGTTTATTGCTTGTAATGCCATATTGTGCAATGTGTGATAGGAAACATGTGAAATGAACTTGTGATTGTAGCTTATGGGTTCAAATAGTCTTGTTACTTTCTCTATGCATTGATGCATGTTGTTGTGTAGTGTGATTATACATGCTTGGTGTGTTTGTTGGTTGGTTCGGGTAATACATCGGTACAAGATATTGTTGGTTAGCTCGGATACAATGTCGGGTATGATTATATATGATTGACTTATATACCACGTCTTGTATGTTACTACAGTTTGGTTTGAGGTTTCATGAGAGAAATTGGTATGTGCATTTTGATCATGTGAGATATGTTATGCATTGGTTAGTACCTATTTTGTGGTTTTCATGTCATATGAATGAGAGTCTAAGTGTGAATGATACTTCTTGATGCATTATATGTTGCCTTATGATTGCTAATTAGTATTGAACTATTTATATGCGTATGTTGGACTCACTGAGTTATCCTACAGGTACTCAATGGTTGTGTTCTGATATTACATTTGTTATTTCTTATTGAGAGCAACAAATCTTCCAGCGGCTGTGTCACGCCCCGAGACTACCCCCGAGACGCGAACACGGGACCTAGGATCACAAGTGACCCCAAGATAACCCTGCTGGCATAATCTGAGCAATACTGAATATTAAAACTAATGCGGAAGCTAAATCATAAGATATAAACTGAAAATGATAGGGAATACCCATATACTATAACTGAGATAAATGAAAACTGATGAGTGTAATACAAAGAAAATATTAAATCAATACTAAGCTGAATCTAACTATGTCTGAAAATAGCCTCTAAATTGACTAGAAATGTTGGTACATGCCCCAACTAAGTCTATTAAAATTGAAACTAAAGGACTAAAAATACTGAAAAGAAACTCATGACTATTATCCTCGGAGAATGAGGACCCACCACTGATTCTGCTGAACTGAAGATCGGGAACCGATCTAAGCGTGATCTGGATGCTGAGAACCTGAACCTACATCACGAGAAGATGTAGTGCAGAGTATGCGTCAGTACTTGAAAGGTACTGAGCATGCATGATAAAGTAAAGCTGGAATAACATATAACTGAACAAAGCAAATAAGCAATGATATAGCCTGAACATGATATAGATACTGAATACTGAGCTAACTGAATGCAATGACCAACATATATCACGTTGAGACTGAATACTGAATATATTGATACATGGTCAATGCAATAGAATCTGACTAAACTGTGGGAGCAACTAATAACTGACAATAAAACCACATGAGTTAAATGTGGAGTCCGATGTATACGCCTCGTCGAGAGGACCCAATATACACGGCCAAAGGTATAGAGGCATGCTGGCGTTATCACTAAATGATGCCCACGGAGGAGACTTACACCTACGTGGCTCGTAGTTCTGGGACTATATGGGTACACTGAACCCTAGTCCAACTCATTATTATGCTACTCCCAATGGATTAAGTAATTAACACATTATGACTGAATTTCTGTAAGTTACTGGATAACTCAGACTGAACATGCAAACTGAGTATGCAACAATTAAACTGATATTGATGCATTAATAACTGAGGCATGTATAACTGAAATATCTACCCAACATGTGTAATATAATAACTAAAAAAATACATAGCTAAGGTTCTGGAATTCATGCAATAAACTTAATATTAACATACTAATCTGATTTGGATCATTCTAACAACTAAGAACCCAATACTTCTAACATTCAAGAAACCCTAGGTCTAGTCATAGTAAGGAAATCAAGAAACTGACTGAAAACTAGGGACCTAAT
>JAJOOO010010951.1:0-60257 GCA_029582685.1 Solanum piurae
TTTTTTTTTTTTTTTTTTTTCAATTTTTTTTTCTTTTCAATTTTCTTTGATTCTTCTTGATTTCAATCAAAACCCTAATTACCCTTTCAATTTTGTTATCTTTTTTAATTTTTTTCAATTTAAAGTTTGCATTTTTTTTTTGTTGAAGATGATGCAACAGCGAAGGCTGAAACAACAGCAAGGATTGATGCAACAATCCCTTTATCATCCTGGTCTCACAGCATCCCCTCAGGTAAATTTTCCATTTTTGCCCTTTCAAAGTGTTTTTTTTTTTTTTTAGCAGTTTCATGTTTTGGTTTAGTTGCTATTAGCTACTTAGCATTGTTGTGTTTGTTTGTGCTTTGGTTATAGCATTAATTTGTTGTTGTTGTTATTACTGTTTTTGGTTATGTATGTGTGTTGCTTTTCATTTTGCATTCTTTTGGTGTTGTTATGCTTTCATTTCTGTAATCCCTTTTTGCAAATTGTTTATTATAAGCTGACCATCCATCGAAGCAACATCTCTATGTGTATGAGTATCGGTCTAGGCGGTTAGGAAGGCTCGCTAGACCAGTAGCCAGACCAAGAATGAAAGTGTAATGATGGTGATTCCACACCAGGCTTAATAAATAATTGAATGTAGAAAGGGGATCCTAAACTGAAAAGGAGTCCATGACCCTCTTTTAGAGTGTATAAGGGGAGGTCCGAGGTTGAATGCCAAACCCTTCCTCTCGAGTATACCCATTATCAAAAAATATACGTCACTTTGGGACACATGTGCATCGCCTCTGCGTGTGGCTAAAAGTCAACCAAAATCTGCGTACACACTATCTTTTGTGGGATTACATCTGGTTTGTTGTTGCTGTTGTTTGCTTGTTTACATAGTGAGTTTGTGATTCTGGGTCATTTTTCATTGTTTCGTAGTTTGTTTGGCAGTTTCTCTTTGTTTATTCTCTCAAAGATTCAATTTTGCCTATAATTCAAGGTGGTATTTGTCATCTCTAGGTATGCATGTATCAGATTTTACATGTCCTTTTCACGAAATGAATTTGTATGAAGTACTACTAAGCACTAGTTTTTCATATATGGCCAGCTGCTTTCACTTGTTCTAATCTGATATGGCCATATATGAAAGAGTAGTACTTTGTAGCATTTCATACAAATTCATTTCGTGTTAAAGGATTTTAATAGCATGCGAGGACATTACTGAGTCCTATGCCTTTAGTTTGTATTAAAATTTTATCCATTATTGATGTTTGGCTTTCAAAAAGCTTAGGTGATTATCTCTCTGTTTGACATCTGGAGTTTCTATTCTCGTTGAGACAAGTGAGAAAATATCTGGTCTGGGTTCTAGTCATTAAGGGAGCAAAGTGGGAAGGCCAATGTTAGACTCCTCGGGTTGGGGGATGGGATGGTTTTATCATTTGAAAAGATTTTTTTTAGTTTTTGAAGCGAAGGATCCAGACACGTTCAGATTTTCCTTTTCTTCTTTGTCGATGTAATTTCATGATTTCCTGAAATAATTTATAAAAAAACAAATTTTGTGAAATCCTTGGGATGGGGTATAGCAACTAACCGTCATTCGTATGCCCTTTCCTTCTTCCTTTCTCCCCTTCCAAATCTTAATGTAACTCGTATATGTGAAGAGTATTTTGTATGTTCACAATGCACACTGTCATTCTTTTATTGTACCCTAAATCACTGGTCATAAATTTTTACTCGACTATAACTGGACTGAATATTAGCATTTACTTCCTTTTTCATTGTCACTGACATTCTACTACTATTTATTTACAGATAGAGCCCATCTTGAGTGGAAATCTGCCTCCTGGATTTGATTCAAGTACTTGCAGGAGTGTGTGAGTGCCTTACACATTTTGTATCTGATAATTATTTCTTGTCTAACTTTTTTGCAGTTATAACTTATAAGATAACCTTTCTCGGCCCTTTTGGCCAAGATAAAGTGTAGTATATGTTCTTATCAGTTTTGAGATTACAAGAGTGATAGTTTGAACAATGACGCGTCATTGTTCAAACTATCACTCTTATAACCGCTGAACTGATAAGAACATATACTACACTTTATCCTGGCCAAAAGGCCGAGAAGGGGTTCTCTTGTCAGAATGTAGGACAGAAAAATGAGTGGAGTATTTAAGCTGTTTTGGTGGCAATTAGCTGTTTCCACTCTAGGTTTTCTCTTGTTAGAAGAATGAAATGAAAGTAAAGGAGAGACATACCTGGGAGGGAATATGGTTTTCCTCCTTTTTTTTGTGATGTGGAGGGAGGGGTCAGGGGACAATTTTAAAGATAGTGTAATTAGGACTATCTTGACCATCCAGTTTCATAAAAAAAGGAGTATTCCATTTGGCAAGGACTTACTTGCATTGACACATGTCTAACTCGCCAATTACCCCTATGCTAGCTTATTTTGTTCTTCTTAAATTGTCTCGAATTACCTACGGAGTTTGAGGGGTTCTGTTTTATCCACATAGTG
The DNA here is from genome assembly GCA_029582685.1 of Solanum piurae. NCBI lineage: Eukaryota > Viridiplantae > Streptophyta > Magnoliopsida > Solanales > Solanaceae > Solanum > Solanum piurae. The sequence continues at coordinate 2,474 of JAJOOO010010951.1, forward strand.
AATAGCTCTGGAATTAAAAAAAGAAGGCCCGCTTAGTTTCATAAGTCTAAATGATTTGGGGCACAAAATCTGCCGTACATGTGAACATGCCACCTAAGGAAAGACAGTGACCACTGACTTGCCACTTCACATTCCCCAAAAAGAAGCTGAACACTTGCCTTTTCCCAATTAACCTATCAACTATTGGTGAAGCCTGAAGATGAAATTACAGCCTGATCATTTAATCATCGTTCCAAAACTCAATTAAGATGGTTGCTGCTGCTTGGAAATAGAAAATGCCATTCTGGCAATCTACCCTTATGTGTGACAATATACTCATTTGTATCTCCATATTGATGCAAGCACCACGTGGCACGTACAAGTTAATAATTGCTCTTTTATCTATTTCTTCTATGAATTTTATTTCTCAAGCAAGCTGTTCTTTATACTTGCATGCGGAATGGTTATTGTTGAATTTTGATAGCCTTTTTGCTTTTGACATGATCAAATACAGGTATGTTGGAAACATCAGTTCTCAAGTTACGGAACAACTTCTTCAAGATGTTTTCTCAAGTACCGGTCCCCTTGAGGGATGCAAGCTCATACAGAAGGACAAGGTATGATCTTGTTTTACTTACCATAAAAATCTCACTCAACTACAATAGTACATTTGATCACTGTGATAGTTCTTTACCACATCAAACATGTTATGTTTTTGTTATTTGGTATGTGTTGTTGTTTTATGGTACTTGTGCATTGGAGAAAGTCTAAATTGTGATGGGAGTTCAAAATTTACAAATCACTTTTGAGCTCTTGTAGATGAAATTATGTCAGTCTTAATCCATTGTTGTTTTTCTTTTAACAAGTTATTCATAGCAATATTATTGGTCTTTTCCTTGATTTTCTGTTTCTGAGTTAACTTGTCTAGCAAGAACAAGGCAGATTGGGGAAGGATGGGCAATAAACAAACCACAACTGACCTAGCTTGAGTAGCAGTCCTGTATTTCTTAGTGTTGACTGTTGAATCTAGTTCAGAAGATATTTATATATCTTTGTCTAGAGTTTCTATTGATAACTTGGATTATCGTGCAATACTTTTGAGTACATTTATTTTATTATAAGGTTGTAATGCTATGAAGCTCTTTGATTTGTTGTATAATCTGTGCTAAAGGTCACTACAAGTTACTGGATGTTTAGGAATAGGTGAAGACGTGAAGTGCCTTTAAAACTATGTAACTTTCCAGATATTTGGTTTTATAATAGAAAATCATATTGACCTCCGTTAATAGTTGAACATTTGGAGTGTTTTTCTGTTGTCATATCTACATTACCATTCTCTGCATCAATATTGATCATTTTGTGTTCCAATTATTGATCTTGACAAGTGAGGTGTATCCTAATGGTAAGGACCCCCCGCCTCTAACCATAAAGTTGGAGGTTCAAGTCTCCTTGGGAGCAAAGCGGGCAACACCATTGTTGGACTTGGGTGTCTCGCAATTATTTTTTTTAAAATTCAATCTTTAATTTTATATTATTAATTACATGCATTTTATTGCAATTTAGATTGCCCGTAGAATACTACTTTCATAAATGTATAAACCGGTAGTTCATCTCATATCTGAAAATGACTTTAGATTATCCCTTTGGCTGTTGTATGATTAGTAATTACTAGAATGATAGATGATGATTCTCTTAAAATGCAGTCGTCCTATGGGTTTGTGGATTATTTTGATCGCCAATCAGCTGCGCTTGCTATCGTGAGCCTCAATGGAAGGCAATTGTAAGAGCTTAAACAAAATATTGACTTCATAGTTCAATATTTGCTGCATGGTTTGGCTAACTTGTAAACTGCAGGTTTGGACAGTGTATAAAAGTTAACTGGGCTTATGCCAGTGCTAAAAGAGAGGACACATCAAGTACGTATCTACTCACCTCCATTTTCGACCCTCTTAATTTTTTACATTATTTGTCAAGTACTAGAACTGTTTCTTCTCACTTGCAGATCATTTCAACATATTTGTGGGTGATCTTAGTCCGGAGGTTACAGATGCCACATTGTTTGCGTGCTTTTCAGTATACCCTAGCTGCTCGTACGCTCCACTCTCTGTTTATTTTGTACTATACACGTTCTGCTGGCATTCATATTCTGAAAATGGATGATAATACACAATGCTACATTAATGTTTTTCTTGTAGAGATGCAAGAGTGATGTGGGATCAGAAAATAGGCCGGTCTAGAGGGTTTGGGTTTGTTTCCTTTCGTGATCAGCAGGTATTAAGCTAGCTAAATACTATCTTATGATCTTTGCTATGATTGCTCATCTTTACAACCCCCCCAAACAAAAAAATGAAAGCGCTCGTTATGTTTGTTTTGTGCAGGAAGCCCAAAGTGCAATAAATGACTTGAATGGTAAGATCAAATGTTTGGTCTATACTCTCTATCTTGTTTCTCCATTGTATTTGTATACCCATCTCTACAATTTCATCAGATTAAGACCATGGTGTCGGTAGTCTTTTTTTTTTACCATCCATATACTATTGGAAAAATGCAGTTGGGCTTATTTATATCCCTTACGTGATAAGTCGGTTTGATGGTTGACATATATGTGAATTGGGAATAATGCAGTTGTGCCAGTTTCTCAAAACAATGCGGTGGTGCGTATTTATATTCCATATGTTGGTTTGATGGTAGATGTTATGTGAAACCATGGTGAGTGAAGGTGTTATAAGGGATGAGGTAGTCCTAAAGAATGAAGTTAAGAAGGGCCTAAATTTTTTCAGGGATCCATGTAGACTTAGCGAGAGATAGGATACAATGGAAGATGCATATAGAAGAGAAAATTCTATTGAAGACGCCCCTGGTTTTATTTATTACCTATTGAAACTTAGGGTTCGTTTGGTCTGCGGACAAAGTTATCCCGGGATTATAGTTCTGGGTTCACATCCCAGGTGGGATAATAAAATAACACCAAGTTTGAGGTATTAATTTTGTCCCTGGATTAGTTACACCTTCAACCAAAGTATAAATTTTATTTCAAACTTAGTCTTGGGATATCCCACCTTATCCCATGAACCAAATAACCCCTAATAGTGAATTCTATCGAAGACTCCTATGGTTTTCTTTCTTTTAGTGTTACCTAATTGGATTTTTTTTATCTTATTGAAAACAAAAGGCAAGTGGCTTGGAAGCAGACAAATCCGCTGCAACTGGGCAACAAGAGGTGCTGGAGTCGGTGATGACATCCGGGGTTCAGACGCTAGAAGTGCTGTTGAATTGACAACTGGAACATCAGGTTGGTTATGTTGCATGCTTATTTTGGCTACTACTGCTTTTGTCTTCTCCGCATACTATTTCAACTTCTGATGGCTGAGAGTCTCTACTCATTTATATTTTAAACATCTGTATGTTTCCAGTGTTTTCCGTTTCAATTAGCTTCAGATTTCATGTAGGATCTTTGAGTATAGACCAGAGCACATGCCATATGATATGAATTCCATGCTGTATACATAAATCTTCTATCAAACTAATGTGAGGTTGTGAACTGTAAATATGAAATGAAGTGTTTAGATATGCTTGGTGGTTGGCCTATCCTTTTTTATTATGGAAACTTGTATTACGAATATCTTCATGTCATTTATTTTTTCATATATGTAGATGATGGTCAACAGAAGGCCAACGAAGATGCACCAGAAAATAATCCGCAGTACACAACTGTATATGTTGGCAACCTTGCTCCTGATGTAAGTACCGGTTGAACCTTTGAACCTCCATTTCTTATGAACTTATTATATGCTGTAGGGATCAGTCACCACTCTTGTGGAATATTACATTCTTTCTGCGTCACCAGAGTAAAAAGGAAAGTACTAAAATAAATTGGGACAGGGGGAGTATCACTTGAGCTTTAGTCGGGAGGAATTTATTTGCAATTATTTAGAATATCTTGTTGTTCTGACATCCAGTTGTGTTTCAGGTCACTACCATTGACCTCCATCGTTATTTTCATGCTCTTGGAGCTGGTGTCATTGCTGATGTCCGTATTCAGCGAGACAGAGGTTTCGGTTTTGTAAGATACAGCAATCATGCTGAAGCAGCTCGAGCAATTCAATTGGGAAATGCTCGAATCCTCTTTGGTAAACCCATTAAGGTACTATGTTATACCATGACATGATTTTTTTTGCAGTTCATCTATATAGTATGTCTAGCTTTTTTGATATCCCCCCTCCGCCCCTTCCCTCCTCACACACAAAAAAGTGATTAGAAGAGCAATTCGAATTGTTATCAGAGGAGATCTAGGATTTCAGAGTAGGGAAGTGGACCATGTAATGCTTGGCATAATACATAAACTAGCATTCAAATTGACTTCAACTGAAGCACTCACACTCAAAGAGTTGAAGTGGTTACATGCCAGCTGTAGTCAAGTTCGAGTGTTGTTTATGTATTGTGCCTTCTATATATTCACTTTTACCTAGTTGTGACATCTAAGACCTATTTGGAGACGCAAAGATGTAAAAGACAAAAGACTTTACACCATGAAAATGCAGAAAAACAATTGTCCCCATTCCTGCTGCGCTTTTGATTTCGGTGGTGGGAAGTCATCAAACTTTCTGGCGCACCTTGTTTTGTTTTGATTAGGTTGAGAAGCTGCTATGCAAGTGATTTCTTATAGACAAATTATGTAATGAGCTAGTTGACGTTGCGTTGAAGGCATGAGTAGAAAATCTGAGAATAGTAGTGTCTTCTTCTGTTTCTCTTAACCAGATATTATAACCTTCATTCTGTGTCCATCTGCAGTGCTCATGGGGAAGCAAGCCAACTCCGCCAGGAAGCAGCACTAACCCTCTACCACCTCCTGCTATCGGACAACTCCCTGGTATTTCAGCCATGGGTCTTGCGATGTACGAGAGGCAAGTTGCTTTGGCTAGGATGACTGGTATGCAGACTCTCATGCGTCCCCAGGGACAGTGGATTGGCGCTGCTAGTCAGGTTCTGTATGATGGTGGCACTGCTTCCCCGCAGCCACCGATGTACTACTAGTTGTTGATTCAATAAAACAACTTGTAAACACCTGTTGTTGCTACCTTCTCTGTGCTATTTTAAGTGATAGAATCTTTCTATTGTTAGTTTTCTTCAGCTACCTTTAATACCATCAGACAGAATGTATTAGATATGTAGTTTGTATTCTGTTTGAGAATGAAAGTTATAATATCTCTTTGGAAACACAGTCACTTCATTGAGTCAATTACACACATATTTCAAAAAAAAATTAATACACACAAAACAAGTCTTTACTTATTGACCCTTAGAATTTGAGCTCAAATATAGAAGGTCACATATATTTCAGAAAATTCATAAATTAATACACTAGAAAAATTGAGATAATTCTGAATTACTGTTTCGTGACACATAAACTCCACAAAAATCAATATTTATCTTTGAAAACAATGAATATCATTTAATAGGTAGTCACCAATGTACCTACAAAATTCGTGTTCAAACAAAATCAGTTAGGCATATTCTAAAAGATCTATAAACTAATACACACGAAAAATAAAAATAATCCCGATTTCCTGTTTCATGAAACATAAACCATAAAAAAAGTGACACCCACCTTTTGAAAACAAGTATCATATAATAGGTTGTCCACCAATGAACCCACATAATTTGATCTTAAATAGAGTCAATCACACATATTTCAAAAAAAATCATGAATTATCACACACGAAAGATGGAGATAATCCCGATATCCTGTTTAGTGACCTATAAACTTCAAAAAAAAATGTATGCCTTTTGAAAATAATGAACATCATTCCATAGGTCGTCACTAATAGATCCATTTGAGCTCAAATAAAGTCGGTCACGCACATTCAAAAAATTCATGGATAATATAATATACACAAAAAATTAAGATTATCATGAATTTCTGTTTTATAACACATAAACTTCAAAATTAGTGATGTACGTATTTCAAAAATAATTAATATTATTTAATAGATTGTCACCATTGTATCCACAAAATTTGAGCTCAAATAGAGTCCATCAGACATATTCTAAAAAATTCATGGAGTAATACACACGAAAAATCAAAATAACCATGAATTTCTATTTGATACTCATGAACCCCAAAAAGTAGTGTTCGTCTTTCGAAAATAACGAGTATCATTTAATAGATTGCCATTATTCAACCCACAAAATTTTGAGCTCTAAAAGGCGGTAATACATATTCTAAAAAAATTTATAGACTAATGCACACGTAAAACAAAGATAATCTCGATTTCCTATTTCGTAACTTATCAACTCCAAAAAAGCAATGTTTATCTTTCAAAAAGAATGAATATCATTTAGTAGATCGTCTCTAATGGATCCATAAAATTTAAGCTCAAACAAAGTCGATCACACATATTTCAGAAAATTCATGAACTAATACACAAGAAAAAGTGAGACTAAGTTGATTTTCTGTTTAATGACACATTAACTCCAAAAAATGTAACGATGTCCCTTTTTCTATTTGAAAATAATGAGTATAATTTAATCGGTCATCAGTCATCACCAATAAATCTACAAAATTTGAGCTCAAATAGAATCACTCAACATATTCCAAAAATAATAATTCATGAACTTATTACACAAAAATTTGAGATAATTCTATATTTTTGTTTCTTCACGACACAAGTATATTTTTTCATATTCAATTTTACTTTTATTACTCTATAATAGAAGCGGGAATGTGACGATCGCCGGCTTGAGGGTCAGTTTGGTAATTTCATCCGATTTTAACCTACTAACTTCTTGTTCTTACACGTGCTATCCTTTTATCCCATCTTTGCCACACTCTTATAGAACTTGTCTACTCTTTCACCTTCCTTCATCTCTTGCCCTCTTCTAAGTTTTATCTCGTTGTTGTTACCCAACTATAAGATGAATTCTATTTTAGTGTTTTCGTTTGTTCAATTTTGATTTAGTGATAAGTAATTAATCCTCAAAATATTCTCAAAAATTTCCTATTAAAAAACAATAAGATAACATAAAGAAATGTAATATAATGCTCGAGATCTCTTTATGAAGGGTGAGTTTGAGTCTTTTTTATATTTTTTTTAATTTTTGCGTGAGTATACAATTTACTATCCTATTAAGCCTATCCAACACGACTTCAAATTAATTAAACCACTTTAAATACCAAAAATTAAAAATTAGTACAATTGTTCTATTACTTTAGATGGGTATCAAATGTTTCAACTCTCTACATTGTTATGTTATGTTATGTTATGTTTCTTCATTCTAATTTATGTGATACATTTCGAATTTTGAAATTTAAGTAAATTTATTTTTAAACGGTTTGATTTTCGAAAAATAAAAAGTCTCACATAAATTAGGCTGTAATATATTATATTATATTAATTAGTAGAAGACTGTGAGTAAGGTGGGAACAAACGTGACTATTGTAAAGTCTTCTTTGCAAAAGATATATTTTATTTCCATTTATTTATAAATAATAATAATAATAATAATAATAATAATAATAATATTACTACTTTCTTGGAAACAAGTAAGTCCACCCCTTACCTAATATTTGTCTGCCCACTTGGCTATGTCTTTCTTATGACCACGTTTTTAAATATAGGCATAGTTATAATTCTTTCATTATTCGGTAAGTATTGACTCGATTAATTCAGATATGAATAATATATAAAATATAAAAAAAATCTTAATGAAATATTTATCCTTTAATAAAATAATATGCTAATTATTATTTTTCGTCACTCTTTTTTTTTTCAAAGTTAAGAGTCTATCGAAAATGTTAGAGGTAAGATTTGTTGTGCGCTATCTTTTTTTAAACCTTATTTATAGGTGTGCACTGAATATGTTGTTGTTATTGATCGAACTTGAAACTTTTAGTTAAGCATGAAAGAATTCAATCTATCCCATTATATTGTGTTTGTTCATTTTTCTTTTCTTTTTTTTAAATAATTTTTGTGCGTGTTTTATTTTTCAAAACCGTGTGGTGGATAAGACGGTGGATTTTAATCTTTGTTTTATCTTTTTTTTAATTATTATTATTGGTCTTTTCTTTAGAGTGGGGGTTAATAGTGGACCTTTTAATTATATTATTTAAAAAAAAGAGGCAAAAATCATGTTGGGGATATTTTTTTTCTTTTTTTCTTGTGGTTTTTGGGGTGGTGGTGGTAGGGTAGAAAGTTTGGAGATTACGGATAAAGGTAGAAAGTTAGTAGATAGTTATTACGAGTTTTTATTACTAGAATGTTCCAATCTTAGGATGGACGGAGCTTCTTATCGGTCGTTGTATTAGCATATTCTTGTAGCCATTGACTTTGTTTCTAACTATCATAGTTTATTGTGTTTAGGTGACTGCACCTTATTGTTGATATTATGGTTGCTTGTATAAAGATTCTGCACTACTTTATTATAAGTTGTCACGTGCTTTGTTTTGCTTGAGTAGAGGGTCATTTGAAAACAATCATTCAGAGGTCTGCATACATTCTATCCTCCCCAGACCCCACTTTATGAGATTTCACTGGAATTGTTGTTGTTGTTGTTGGTTGGGGGGGGGGGGTGGTGGTGGTGGTAGGGGGTCGACAACAATGAAATTTATAATAAGAGAAAAATCCATCAAGCTTGAAAGGAATGGACGAGCGTAGGCTTAATAGTGAACGCAGACCTCCTGCTTATAGATATGTGATCAATGACTTAAATAAAAGAAAGATATCGAGAGAAAATCTTAGCTCGTGAGGGGGAGGAGTGAGGGTGGTGGTGGGTTGAATGTAAGAATATGAAGGGGAAGATTTGGTCAAATTTGAGGGGAGATAAATATGTTTTATGGTCACATTACAAATGTTCTTTAGCTAAATGGCCTTTTCAATTGAATAAAAAAAACAAAAAAAAACAGGAAATTGGTAAATGAAATATATGTTATTAGAGAGTTTGGATCTGCCATTTCAATAAATCTCTTGCCATTCAATACTATCGTTGGTGTAAATCGTAAGGAGTCTTGATCTCATACCAAGTCGGGACGTCATTTCATTTTCGTAATGGTAATGAGTGCATTTAATTGAATGAAGAAAAGCCACCAATTTCTGACTTTAATTTGGTATTGTAAACATTATTAGAGTTTGGCCAAGAAGAACAAAGCAAAATGTGCAAAATTTTCAGAAATTCTGTATTTGGTCAATTATTGGAGGCCAACAATATGGTCATACCAAATCAATTATACAATATAACATATCATGTGAAACACATATCAAATTATAAATCATCATATAAAATTTCTAGCAGGCATCTTTGACCTTACCCTACTAATAGGTGTATCTTGTTTGATTATTATTTCCATTTCCCATTTTAAGTTCATATTATTTTATAACGGTGATGTCTAGACCAGTGGGTTGTGTAAGTTGACTATTTCACTAGATACTTAATAACTTTGCACATCAAGATTAAATAAATCATCTAACAATTTGTATCTTTTTTATCATAATTTGAACTTTGACCTGGTATGATTTTCGAACCTACGATTTTCAATCTATGTTGCTCGAAATTTCCAAAAATGTTGTCATATTCGTGTCAAATCCTCCAAAGTGTATTACTATTGGAGGATTGACTAGAGTCCGACTACATTTTTGAAGAGTTCGAGCAATACCTTGAGCTCATCCCATAAGTTGAAATCTTGGAAATGGTATCCATTTATTGCTTTATTTCAAGAAAAAAACCATAGAGCCATACAAGAAAATCTCAACACAAATACAAATAGAAATACAAAGTAACCTGCCTTAAGACACTATAAACAAAATCAATGAACCTTGATGAGTTTAAATAATAGTAAATATATATATGATATGAGGTACTTAGCAACAAACATCCTTAGTCTTGATTACAAAAAAAATGTAAAAAATAATAATTCATAGTTAGATCAAAGTGGCTTCAATCAATCTTGAATCCAACCAAAAAAAGAAAGAAATAAAAAAACCAAAAACTTGGTCATCTAATAGTAGTATATATCAAAGCAATAGGCCTATAATCATCAGGACAATCTGGTGTACTAAGCTCTGACATCTTTCCACAGCTCGAACCTGTTATCTCTTGATCACATAACACTAACTTTACCAGTTATGCCACGTCAAAACTCCCCTTCTTCAAACATCAAAAAATGAAAAACCAAGAAAAGTAACTAAAAGTATTGCTCAGTTTTAACAAATTGAGCACCTAATCCCAACCATGTCTTGTTTTCCTCATTCTTGAATTTCTTGCTGTTGGAGATTTGGTATGGTGCAATTGATGTTACTCTATCTTTCCTTTTCTCCAAGAATCTTGTTAGTGAATTCCGCCTCGCGATTGGTAAATCAGCAACAGAAGGCTGTGGCATTGACACTTTTGGGAGTTCTTGAATCAATTTGTTACCAAAATTTGCACCAGATTGATCAGCTGTTTTTTGATTCTTCATCATAGTATAAGTGAAGTTGTTTGTGGGGTTTTGTTTGTTGGCTAATTTCATGATCTCATTTGCTTTATCAGCTGGAAAATCATCAAAAACAATGACTTGTCCACCATAAAAAATGGTCATTTGTGCCTTTTCTGGTTGATCAGATTTCCAAGATTCAGTCTTTTTTGTGGATTGTTCTTTGGAGAAATCAAATTCTTGAGGGAAAAGATTCATGGGTTTTTGAGGATTTGTTTCAACGGACGACGATGACGACGATGAATCACTTGATTTCTCAATCATTGGTAACAAATTCATAGTAGTTGTGGTGGTGGTAGCTGTTTGTTGAGATCCTGTTTTCAAGAAACATGGAAAGTTTAATCAGTTTCAGAAACCAAATAACAAAAAGTTACAATCTTTGTAAACCAGAAACATAATAACATAGCGGAATTAGAATTTCGAGTTTATGAGGATTTTCAAGAAAACTATTTGTATTTGTGTTTAAAAGTTTTCAAGTTTTGATCAAAAGCTATTGAGTTGTGTCAAGCATGTAGACAAACTTGTAGCTCCCCCCTGCTTAGAAGCTCTACAATCTTTGGATTTGGAATCATGAAAAACTACTTCCAAAATCAAAAAGGAGAGGCGGAGTTAGGATCTCGATTTTATGAGTTCTAAATTTTAGAAAAGATAGTTTATTGTTCTATTAATTAGTACTATTTACATATTACCTAAAAAATTTAAACACAAATAAAAAAGTTTTGACCAAAACTATTGAGTTATGTCGAACTCGTTAACAGACTTGTAGCTCATCTTTGCAACCAGAAACATGAAAAAAATTCTCCCAAAAACATAAATTTTGAAAATTAATCATCAAATATCTACTTGATCATGAAATATGATCAGATCTTCAAATATTTTCAAGTTCCCAAAAATTGATCCCAGACTTTCTTTCACTCACAAAACTTCAATTATTATCAAGTAAAATACACAATCAGACACAACTTCAAAAACTCAAGTTTCAATTTCAAAATATACGACCAAACGGGAGCTAAGTCTTTGCAACCAAAAACATGAACAAAAACACAACAACAACATATCCAATGAAATTCCACTAGGTGCTATGGGAAGGATAAAATATACGCAGAGCTTACTAGTACCTCGAGAAGGTAGAGAGGTTGTTTCCGAACAATAAATACTTCTAAAAAACCCAAAAGCTACAATCTTTACAACCATAAACATGAACAAATCCTTTCAAAAACAAAAAAAAACTACAATCTTTGCAACAAGAAACATGAACAAATACTCCCCAAAACCAAAAAAGCTACAATCTTTGCAACCAGAAACATGAACAAATCCGTTTAAGTTTGACCAAAAACTTACGCGTGAAATCCTCAAATAAAATGAAATTATATATTTGTAAACTACGTTAAAAGTACTATAAATCAAAATAATTAAAAGATATATGAAAATTTCATGATAAAAAATAGACCTGTTTAAATCTCGAAATTTGAAAAGTGCCACGACGAGAGTACTATCTTTGCAACAAGAAACATGAATAAATACTCCCCAAAACCAAAAAAAGCTTCAATCTTTACAACCAAAAACATTATACTAGCAAAAAGTGATTCATAAAAACATCTATAAAAGTTTAAAAAATGTCAAAAAAAAAAAAAAAAAAAAGAACATACCAGTTGGTTCAAAAGTAGTTTTGTAGATACCAAGATTATTAAGATCTCCAACAGAACCTTTTTTCTTCAAGAATTGACTCAAAAGGTTACAAGTCTGAGAAAACTGAGATTTCTGTCCGGCCACCTTGCCGGAATCCACATTTTCCGATGACCCCATCTTGTTTTTCCGGCAACAAAAATGAAATATTTTGAAAAGTTGAAATATCAAGAAATGCTTTTGTGAACTGTTTGGATGAATAATAATGTTTTGAGCATAATGTGTATATATAAGGGGGTGGTGTGGTGGGGGTAGGGGTAGGGTATAGGGGGTGGGGTGTGGTTTTTTTTATTTTTTATTTTTTATATTTAATGAGAAACACATGTTTGTTTGAATTATTTTTCTGTTTGATTTTGAAAAGGAAATGAAATAATTAAATGACAAAAAGAAAAAAAGAAAAAAGTAAAAAGACATATTTCAAACACGTTTTGTATTCTTTCTTGGGAAAATCAAAAAAAGACACTGTATATTGCGTGTTCCTCGGTTACCTTATATTTTGTAAAGTGCCCTTATTCTTCTTTATATTTACGATATTTGCCATTTCGGGGTAGGAGAAGGGCAAAATGAGGGAGGAGATTCGAAGTTGGGGAATCGAATACTTATCAACAAGACGTTGATAATATAATTACTATCTTAAGTTTTTGATGATATGATCATATATTTTAACAGAATTTTAGAGTGTTGTCAATGCATCCGCGAACTTACTTTTTTTCCTAGGTAGTGGAGAGACAGGTGCTGAGATTGAATCATACAGCCACTCATATAAAAAAAAGAATTTTTGTATGCTTGGTCTGTAAAACGAATCAATTTATTTGTGAGAGTTTTTTTTTAATGAAATGGTTACACATCATAGTATAATATAAAATTTAGATAGTCAGTAATTGAGCTAATAAGATTCACTCTTTTCTTTTAACTTTCTCTTAGTTTCTTTTTTCTTTTGTTCTTTCAATAATGTCTGAATAATCCTTCAACTTATAGTAATTGACTATTAAAATAACTTTATTTTATTTTATGTTTTGTGGTTACAATTTTGAAATTATTATAAAAGTGTGATAGTAATAAACTTCTAGGAAAGAAATATTCTAAAAATTCAAATAATAATAGTTAGATTTATTTAGGACACAATATATCTAAAATTGGATGACCATGAAAGTTAATCAAGGAGAAGCGAAATTGATGATTATGTTAAGTTGAGGTTATTGATATGGTATTTTATCAGTAGTTGGATCGACAAATATTGTTGGATAGCTATGAATAAAATTACTGCCTTTATTGAATCTATTCTTACTAAATATATCCTAAGGAACAAAAAGGTCAATTTTTGAAGGTGCTTGAAAATGAGGTGCACAATCTTCAAATTTCTTTCGAAAGGCAAAATAAACTTAATTACGAAAGTATTACTTATATCAAATCAAGATAGTGAATTTGCAAACAAAAACACACAATTCGTATTGGTATTTCTTAATTTATGTTCTAGAACCTGATCTGTAACCCGATTTGATTGAATAGCCTACTGTAAAATAGTTATAATTCTTTATTCTAATGTCAGGTTGACAAACGATTTAGTCCATTGAAAATTAGACTCGTAAAACTTCAATTTGATATATAAAAGGTCCTCTAACTCCTTATATATTTTAAGATATGCTCATTCCTAATCAAGTCATAAATAATATTTTATGTCAAGCCTTCGTTATAATAAAACCGTCACTTAAGATTTTTGTTTCAAAAGCTCACTTCAGCGTCTAACTTCCATCTAATAATTTCAAGTGACTTTATATAGTTATTCATTAGTATAATCAATTAATTATCATTATCCGTCGATATCTTAATGACGATTGATATGAATTACGATAAATCGACTTTTCAAACGAAAATTTGTTATTTCAAAAATTACAAAATTATGGGGCGTTTACATTCAAAATTTTGTGGGATTCTACCAGAGAAGTTTTTAATTCAATTAGGATTCTTGGAGACTACTTCAATTTACCTAAACACTACCTCACTTGAATATGCATCTCGAAAAGTCTATAAACTCATAAAATATTGATCACGAACATCATATCAAGACACTACACTAAAAATGATATTTAGCGGCAGTTAATTAACAACAATGGTTGAATTGCCACTAAATGTGTTCTTTTAGAGGCAATTATCACTCTTTATAAATGTCGATAATGCCTATATCAACATTAAATTCAATGACAATTAACTAATGTCAGTAAAGACTCTAGCTCTCTTTATTAATGTACATATTTATTGTTGCTAAAAATTATTTTTGTTATAGTAAGATGTGACCAAACTTTTTTTGACAATCAAATACTTAAAATCTACAAAATCCTTTTACAAAGAATAAATAATCTCAAGAAAATTCACATTATCCTTATTTGAGAAATACGTTATTCTTAAATCACGATGAAATATTAGAAGAGAAGAATTAAGAGATTTATATCCACATATATAAAGGTATGAAAGGTAAATTCACGTGGCCTCCATCAGTTTATTTAAAATCTAACACCATTAAAGTTGTACCATTTTACTCGTGACATATTAAATTGTGGCTAGTACATAAAGGGGCATTAAAGTTGTAGTATCATTTATTTAAAATTTAACACCATTTTACTCGTGACATATTTTGAGACGAAAAAAGTATTTATCATTATTAGTTGTTTATACTAAATTTATGTAATTTCTTGTGTTTAAATAATTTAATAGAGTGAATATATACATTTATTTATTATGTTTAAGTGATATTACTGTATATTTATATTAATGATTATACATTTATTGATTTGATATAAATACTTATATGCGTAAGTTGATATCAAGGACAAAATATTAGTAGTGTTTTTTTTCCGATATACTAAAGTGAATAAATAAAGGAAAAATGAAAATTTACTTGTGAGTTAAAATAAAAAACACACCTGAACAATTATTTTTTATCAGTTTCACATGTTAACTATCTGTTATTCTTTTTTTTTCTTACCGAAACTATTATCATCTATGAATTAAAACACGCCTCAAAATTAATTAGTTGATAGCTGAAGTGTGAAACTCATTGAAAAGTAATACTCCAGATATGCTTTTTATCATGATCTCTTTATTTGTAATACTAGATAAATAAAAAATGAACGGAGAAAGAAATATCATAAATGGATTAATATGTAATACCCTATCTCTATGATATTATCAACAAAAAAAAATCACCATCAAGAAAACTACATAAAAGTGATTAATTTGGATCGTTTACTTATTCAACATAAAAAAAATGTAACACAAGAAAAGTCAAGTTTTTTTCTAGAATTTCATTTATCCAATCACATGTTTGACATAAAATTGGAACTGTATAAATCAATTTTGAGAAACAAAAATAGTACAAATAGTATCTTTAATTAAATGGACATTCCGCATAATATGACTTGTATGAGTTCATGGTCCCAAATTAGTTGACTCTAAAATATTTAAAAAATAATAATTATTGACTCCAAATTCTTTTTTTGAGTGCTTGGATTATTTGTTTTTATTATAAGAAATAATTTGTAATAACGTGTTGTTGATTTGGTCTAAAATATTCTCGAATTTTCCTTATATTTTCCACTTATGATTTAAATAATATATAAGTCCTTCACCTAAAAGCTATAGCCTAGTAATTGTGACTTGTTAAATAATGTTTTTAATTAAGCTTAGCATATAATCTTATACTTTTAATTTATTCCACCAACTTGTGCTCCTTAATCTTTATGTTATCTTTACTTCACTCTACCACACCACTAATAATAACAATAATATTGAATTATCATATTTTTACGAGTTTTATATCACAATTTTCAGTTTTTTTTTTTACTTGAATAAGTACTTTTTATGCATTAAAACACATCTAGTTTAAATAGATGATGATAGTTAAGGTATGAAAAAGGAACAATAGATAGATGTCGACGTACTTAGGTAACTTCGATGTGTGTTTTAATACATAAATGATAATAGTCCAGGTAAGAAAATGAAATATAGTGATAGTTCAAGCAAGAAAAAAAACACATGCAATTTATAGTTGGTATGTGAAACTTGCGAAAAAATAATACTTTAAACGTGATCTTTTTTATCATTAGTTTGAATAATCATGATAATAATGTTATCATTGTTAATTTATATTTATCATTAAAATGATCAATTTCTTTAGGAGTCAGATGTGATTAATCGCGAAAAGTCAATAATAAGCAAATGAAGCACAATAAAGCCTACGTACTAAGGCAGTCTACAAATTCTTACCGTAATCTCAAGTTAATATACAATAATATATTTAAATTTATAGTAAAATATTTAATAAATATCTTAATGCATATACAAATGTTATTGAATTCTCGTTAATTTATATATTATACACACATTTCTACCAGAAACACTCCCAATTGGTTATTTTTATTTTTAAAAATTTAAACTCAAAAGATTAAATATAAAAATTCTAAATCATCCCGCCATAACTTATGTGGTAGAATATTTATTATTGTCAAACAAGAATAAATGAGCTTGTACGTAATGAATTAATTAAAGAGAAAAAAAGGGGGACACGAAATAGTACAAGGAGCCAAAATATGGGTGTCCTATATATCTATAATTTTTTTATATATACAATAAATATAGTGTTAACACATGTTGCACGAGGCATTGGACAAAATAAGATAGGTGACTTATTCAATACATATTTGAATCATCGAGAATTACATGAAATGAATAAGATCACGTTATTTAAAATTAGATATGTCGAGTTTGAGCTATAAATATAACGATAATAACATATCTAGTGAAATTTCATAAGTGAAGTCTGGAGAGATAAAAAAATTGTAATAATAATGTTTTCGAATATCAAATACTATATAAAACAATATGAATATCGAATACGTTATGAAAATGGAATCTAAATAGTGTTGTACAGTTGGTGATGTTTCCAGGAAACATCTTGAAACAATGACCTCTCAACTTATCCTTTTTACTTCCTTTTCACAAATAGAACAAAAGTATAATTTTTTTTATTTTTTATTTTTTGTAATATTTAATTTTAAATACTAGTTAAAAGATTTACGGGCTTGAGTTATAGATCTGCCATAATAAATTCTTATAAAGTAGAGGGATTTTCTTTGTCAACAATCTAGATATTCTCTTGATGATGCAAAATGTATTCCTAGCCGTCGTCGTATTAAGATGAAAAACTTTATTTTCAATATTCATAAGTGGACTCGATTAAATTCAGCTCCCATCTTTAGATATAAATCTCAAGTGCAAACTTTGGAACCGAAGAAGCTCTTTAATTATATATAAATTCTTTTATTCAACGTGAATCCAAATTGATAGGACAACAAATTCTACTAATTGAAAGTAGTTAAATAATGTTACAACTTATTTTTATTTTTTAAAAATACTCCATGTTTTAAATTATTGTTGCAAAAGTAATGCTTAAACAATCTAGATTGTTGAGTAAAATTTTTAATCAATTTTTTTATTATGATTATTATATATCTTTAATATATTTCTTTTTGTAGGGAAGAAGACAAATTTTTTAAACCACCACATTTATCTCAATGGAGTTAAACAATTTCCATGCACTTTCCTATAATTGAAAATTGTGCATAAGTGTACCTCCTGGAAAAAGGGAAGATTAAAAAAAAAAAATTATATGCAAAAACTTCTTTCCTACTAATAATAGTAATTATTTTATTCAAATTTAAATTAAGTCATTGTATAAAATAAAAGTCATGTTTATTGATAAGGAGATTCGATTTATATATTTTTGAGTAGTTTATTTCTTTAAGTTTGTTAAAAGTGAATATTTTTTATTTCCGTTAAATAATTAATATATTTTATGAGAACAATGATAATAAATAAAAAGAATTTAGCGAAAATAATAGTAATAAAAGAAATATGTCAATTTGGTTTTAATTCAATCATAACCAAATTTGATGCACTAAATTTTCGCTATGCATGGAACCCAAAGAAAAATCGGACCATAAAGATTTTATTATACGCATCCTTATCTTGTATTTCTACGAGAGAGTGTTTCCACAGCTCGAACTGATTCAATAACCAAAACTAATCTAAAAAAAATAGCCCAATACACTAAACTCCCACTATGCGCAAAGTTGGAGGAAGGACGAGACCACTGAGATCTATTGTACGTAGTGCACTAGAGGACATAGGACCTGATGAAGAGCCGGATCACAAGAATCTCTTATATTTGTAACCTTACCTAACATTTTTGCTAGAGGATGTTTCCATAGCTTGAACGCGTGACAAATAGCCAAATAATGTACCACAAAGGACTAGTAAAAACATTAACTTTATGGAACAAAGATTCTGTACAGGAACAAAGGAACTGTTCTTTACATTGGATCTGTGGGTTTGAATACATCAAAAGGACTTCTTTCTGTATGTATAATGCAGAGAACAAAATGTTAAAAAAAACACAGTCCAGTGCACTAAGCTCCCACTATACAGGCTGTCCGTGGAATCAGTTCAAATGTCATAATCTATGTCTGTCGCGTTTTGAGCATCAGAACGTCTGATCAGATGTCCTTGCTCGTCATATAGATCGAGGTTCTTGCAAGGGGCAGGGAAGATAGTCCCTATAACACGACCTTGAACGTAAGCACACTGGAATATATGCTTCTTTTTGTACGTTAACCCAACCGACATATCTCTGAAAGTGACGTTTCTCACCCAGATTTCTTTGCTGCCGTGGATTTGAACAGGCACGCGAACTCCCTCACCATGGATTGTTGTGTAGCTTATGTTTTCCAGTAATGGGACAGCTTTGGGGTCAAAACTCTCGTCAGCATGTTCATTGTAATCTGTTTTGATGACGATTCCCACCCTAACGTTTTCGAATGTCAAGTTCTTGTATGTTATATCTCGAACGTATCCTCCTCTTCCGGGTGCTGTTTTGATGCGTACACCACGTCTTGAGTTCCAGATAAAGAGGTTTTCCACAGTGACATTTGACACTCCACCAGACATCTCACTTCCTATTGATACACCAGCACTGCCATGTAGCTCACCCAGTGTTAATTCCTAGTAATATATTGGCATAAAACATAAATATATACTCAAACATGGCCTCCACTGGCAAGCACTCCAACTTTGTGAGTGAACATCTAGACACCTCAACGGGCAACTAAACACTCCAACTCGTCCCCATTGTGTCTCGCAGACACCCTAAGCTGACGTGACACAATTTTTGGACCTGTCTAGATGACTATTTTGTACGTTGGAGTGCTTAACTGATACAGTGGAAGACAAGTTGAGGTGTTCATATGTGCACTCTCAAAGTTGGAATGCTCACTTGCCAGCTGAGGCCAAGTCTGAGTGTCTCTTTATGTGTTATGCCTTAGCGACAATCAATCAACTAAACTTCAGTTCAATAATAGCTGTAAGACGTTAATAAAACGATCATTGACCAAAAATAGATTACGCCTCATCAAACCAACAAGTGGCTGACCAGCAGGCCAACTGTCAATGCTCAAACAACATTTGCTCAAATGTAAGAAAAGAAAAAAGGGATTTGATTTTTGAACAACCATAACACCCCCGGATGCAATTGTTGTCAGACACATCCAATCATGAAAGAAATGTAAATGCTCAGGCCTATATGGAAACCTCACCTGACATTGGAACGGATGACAAGGTTTCGAATGAGTATATTCTTTGAAGGTCGTCCATAAGCAATTCCATACTGATCCCATCCACTCTTTATTGCGATGCCATCATCACCAACGCTGATGTAACAGTTCTCTATCAACACATCTTCACAAGAATCTGCTCACTCCATTAAAATACATTAGAAGCTTATACTGAGCGGCTGGTAACAGGAAATAAGAAGTATAAAAAAGTATTAAGAGTGAATATTATAGTTTTTTTAGAGTAATGTCAACATCAGACACGCATTTCAGTAAAACCCTGTCCAGAAAATCTTTTTGCTAAAAAAGGATCGCATTGAACTGAAAGATACAGCAAATTAATATGTCAAAACTTGAGCTGCTTAACCAACAACAACATACCCAATGTACTCCCACAAGTGGGGTCTGGGAAGGGTAGGATGTACGCAGACCTTACCCCTAAATTTGTGGGGTAGGGAGGCTGTTTCCCTCGATTCAGAAGAGAAGTTTTTGAAGCAGGGAAATATGATAGCAAAATAGATATGTCTATTTTGGCTGTCTTAATTAACCCTTAAATATAACTAAACCTATCGAAGACACACCTGGATCTATGCCATCAGTATTCGGAGCCCCAGCAATGGGTGCCAGGATTGTAACGTTCCTGATTGTTACATTCTTGCAGTCATATGGATGGAGTGTCCAAAAGGGAGAATCTTGTAAAGTTATATTTGATATTAGTATGTCAGTTGACCACATGATCTGCACGAGCGGTCCTCGGGTATGGTTAAGAAGTTTCTGCCGGAATTTCTTCCACCATGCTTGACCCTGACCATTAATAGTACCATTATGCCCTGTTAATGGAAACAACATATGCATAATTAGATCCAGCGGTTGTTCCTGTATACTTTCACAAGCATTCAGATGACTTCAATCTAGGGAATCTGCCAAGTAATTTTGAGCATGTAGTGGGTACAAGATGCCTTAATCATTACTAAACCTTTAAGAAATATGCAGCACATCTAATAAAGAATATCAATGAATGTGAGAAGGCAGAATTAATTAAGCAACCATAAATAAAGAGGTTAAGTTTCGTTTTGCCAAATATCTCGGAAATTTTTATGAAGATGGAATCATTAAGAAAACAACACTTTCATTTTTTTTTTGAGAAAGAACACTTCCATTTTTGGCACCAAGAAAACTTTGGATCATCTCTTCCTCCTAGGGGTGGGTGCTTGGTTCTTCGGTTTTTGGTTCTTCATTGATACATATCAAACACCGAACCAAAATTCGTTCAGTTTGATTTTTTCAAATTCGGTTCAGTATGATTAATACTCCCTTAATGCCTAGGAAAAAGGGCGATTTGCTCTTGAATACGCGAGATGATGTGAATTCTGCTCATATAGCATTTTTAACTTCATATAGCAAGTTACATGAAGCATTACTTCATATTTTGGATGATGAATGATTTGAATATCAACTATGCCTATACAGTTCACTATATATGTTTGATAACACGCCAAGATCATTGCAATGCCAATAATTAGAACATACAACAATCAACAAGAAGCACAATCACGTGTATGTTGTTGTAAAGTTTTGCTGTTAAAGCGTAGCAATGCCAATAAGATGAAAGGCAAAGCTAGGGAAACAGAGTTCTGGTGTCCGAAAGCTCGGTTCTTCGGCTAACCAAATACCAAGACACTAAAACTGAGAACCCAACCGAATTAATTTGGTCCGGTTTTTATGCCCACCCCTGCTTTCTCCCCAAAGTTCCCTTCATTTAAGAGACAATAATTGACTAAGCACCAGCAATTGACGGCCCCTGGAGGAAAACTATGACTATAGAATCATACATGGACTTGCCACATGAGCGATCTCAATGATTTGCATCACTTAACTAACAGAAAATAAGATCCAAAAACAGATAAATTCAAATTTCCAGCAAAAACAACAGTGATAGCAAGAAATCATCAAAGGACAACAATACAACTAACTAAATAGCTAGTATAATCCCACAAGGGAGGTCTGGGGAGAGTAGGATGTACACAGACCTTACCCCTACCTTGGTGGGTAGAGAGGCTGTTTCCGATAAACAATAAAAGACATAAATCAAGGACTTCAAAATTTTAAAACATTGAGCTGTTTTTGAAAAGCTATAATTTCAAACTGAGGTCAGAGTCAAAAGCACCTGTGATTATCACGTCTTTCAGTTTTTGTCCATGGATTAAACTTCCATAGCGTGGTCCACGATGTTCTCTTCCATACCCATATGAAGGTAAGGGAGGCATGAGAGGCCAGTACTTCTCATCCTGTTGAATGCCGCAAATACAAATAGAAATACAGAAATAAAATAGCTGCTATTAGTTCTCTACCAAAAGATGAAAAACCAGGCTTCAAATTAAGGTAGGTTACTCATGTTCTAGATTAGACGATATCAAGTTATTTTGATAGTAGAGAAAACAATTGCGAGAGAACAATATTTCCTTAAGTTGGCAGAAAAATGTCAATGTAGTGACAAAATTGTTGTTCACTCTCCTTTTGCTATTATAACTAGCAAACAAAAGTGAACTTTGCAGGCAAAACTGTTTCCACATAAAATGTTCCCTACACAACATTGCTCAGAACTGACAAGTAAATGGATAATTCTTAAGTTAAACTAGTCGGACGAACCAATTCATTTGTAAAGAATTCATATTTTGTATGCAACAGGGCTATTCTAATGCACTTCCTCTTGTCTGTTACTTCCAGGAAAAGCTCCTTATTCAATTCGCCTATCATGACTAGCACACACTCGGCAATTCGATCAGAAAACTGTTTAGTTATGGTTTTGTCTTGTTTTGCTTTTTAACAATGCATATTTGGTTTTGGATGAATCAGATTAGTGTGTGCTAGAACGATTGTTTATGAAGAACAATCTATTGGCTTCTCTTTTTTTACTTTCGTTTCCAGAAAGCAGAACCAGCTTTCCGTTTGGCTTGTCCACTGAAACGATTTTCACTTGAATCACTTATATTTACATCAATTCGTTAGGGTCAACCTAATTTAAAGATGAAGAATTAATTTCAGAATTTTGCAGGCATCAACGGAATTACGTCACTCCCTTTTGAGTTGAGGCAATGCTTCAAAATTAGAGTAGGGGCCTTATCGCCAATCAACATTTTATCACGTACCGGCAAAACAACCTTAGGAGAGTCGTCTCAAGGCTCTAACTCATAGCAGACTGCAGGCTACACAAGATGCTCAGAGGAAACACAAACCAATGTATTGTGCTATCTAAATTATAAGAAAGAGAGCAAAATAACACCCAGGCATTTAAATGTATAACGTATAACCTCCAAGAACTAGGCTATGACTCTAGAAGGCTACAAAATTTTAGATCATAAAGTCTCTTTGCTGACAAAAGTTGGAAAATGAAGATAGCTAAGCTCTATATTAGAACCTTCTAGGAGAACCGTAAGATAAATGAAGATGAAACACAGAATTAAAATAGGATGGTTGAAATGGATGAGTGCTATGGGAGTGTAATGGGATAGGAGGATGCCGACAAAAGCAGAGGAAGGCTAGGAATTTTAATTTGATGGGTTCAATCTTTATGATTTTACTACTATACTTATTACACTTTTAGACTTATAAGTTCAAATATAATATTTACTAAAAAACTACTAAGCTCCATAGAAAAAATATTGAGTTCAATTGAACCCTTAGTTTGTTAGCTACATTCACCACTGGACATAAGTGAAAAAGCATGTTCCACAAAACGGTTGTAAAACCAAAATTGTTGCATGGTGAATATTGAGTCTCTAAGGTGACTAAATATCCACAAGACGAGTGTTGCAAAATTGTGGATGTTAAGATGGATGTGCAGATCTGACAGATGGTAAGATAGGGTCGTTTGAGATGGTGTCGCGAGGTAGATCATAATATAAAAGGCCAGAGTGTTATCCACAAAGAATACTACAAATGGAATTCTCAGCCACCATAATCACAAGAAACTGCACTAATCCTAACCTCTGAACAGTAAACATAAATTCGGAAATACATCCACACAAGATAATAGAAACTGTAAAAAAGATAGCACAGTTGAGGTGTTAGCAAACAATGGTTGGGAGTCAAGTAGTTTTTCTTTTTTTTGATTAGGTATGGTTGGAGTGAAGTAGTTGTAACCTTTTAGGCTGTCAGCTCCTTTATCACAATACGACTTAAATAACTCTCCCGTTCTCTTTCTCTCTATTTCATCATCTTCTTAAAACAGATGATTGATTACTGATTTTAACGAAATCAACAGCATCTCTCACTTCTCATCAATCCAAAATAAACTCAATTAATCCAAAGCTAGCTGGACTATCAGTATCAGACAAATCCAAGCTACCTCCCCAATCCACCAATAATCATAAAAGGCTTCCATAACTAACACTAAACAATTAGCTCGGTGATTTCCTCCCATCTATCCTAGCCTCAACGGAGCCTGTGCTGGTGGGAGGTAGCAATACCCATGAAATCAGTCCAAGTGCGCCCAAACTGGCCCGAACACCACCAACGCCGCGGTTATAAAAAAAAACAAAAGTAACACTAAGCCATGTTGCTTGGACTCTCCAAAACTGATGCTGCATCCATGTTGAATCCTTCGAAAACACATTACTTTTGAAGGATCCAACAACATCTTTGAAGAGTCCAAGCAACATAGACACTAAGCAATTAGCAATATCTGAAACTCAAAAGGTCTAAGAAAAGCCAACCAAACAATCAAATAAGAAACCACATACAATTAGCATAAATGAGAACAACAACAACATGAAACTTGCTAAGTTCATTGAGCAAAGATTAAAACTTTTAATGCTATAACATATGAGTAATAAACTTGCTAAAAACTTACATCAATACCCAATATAACAGCTCCCTCAGCAAGGAACAGAGTCATATGGCTAGTAAGATTAAACGGCGCCGTCAGCCAATATCCCGGTGGCACATTCAGCTGCCCTCCACCTTTTTTCCCAAGTTTAGCAATAGCTAATATTGCCTTCTCAAACGCCTCCGTATTAACAGTTACACCATCCCCAACCCCACCAAAGTCCGTCAAGTTAAACGCCACCGGCCGGAACTTCGGCACCTCCCTCGCCGGAAAAACCCGCCGGAAAATCAAGATTCCGGCAGTAGCATCAACCTGCCACCAGAAAACGGTTACCAAGAACGCGATCCACACAGCAGTGACAATGGCTTTGTGGGTGGTGAAAACTGACGGCACCCATCGACGTGGGTGGTGGTGGGGTTGCGTCCACCGCCACCAAAACGACGATGTTACTGTCTCCACCATATAATATATCAAAAAAGAATTAATCTTGGGATCTTAATCCAGAAAATTAAGAACAACCCAATTCCTATAACCAATCAAAGATTCAATTTTTATACTTTTTTTTTCTTCTAAAAATTGCTAAGTAGAAAAACCAAGAAATCAAATGGGGTTTAAAGATTCATTAATGGAGTTTCAAGAATTGGAAGGTGAAGTGTAGTGGTCAGGATGAGTGGAATGGTTGAGGGAGATGGTGATAGGTTTAAGTGGAATGAGTACATTCAAAGGAAGAAGAAGAAGACTAGAACAATATAGTTTTTGATGGTCCATTGATTTTGATCAACACAAAAAGGTTTAGTGTTAATCTAGGTGACACTTAGCCTAATCTATTTAGGATTTTGCTCAAAGTTAGTCAAATAAAAATCATAGTACATAATTATCTCATTTATCTTTATGTGACACATACGTCCGGCGTGATATATGTGAGATGTTACGTAGGACGTGAATTACGACGTAGTACGTCAAGTGGGATGTGTGCGTCGACTTGTTCAACTTTATATAAGTTTAAGTATCTACTTGTGTACATCCAAAGTTGAATAGCATGGATACCTGATGAAACCAAGTTAAATGACACGTTTGTGTATTATATCTAAAGAAAAACACGCTTAAACTATCACGTTTTCATAATTTTTCATATTTGAACTCGAAAAACAATCTATAAAAAGATAATGGATGTAAAAAACAACAACAAATAGTAACAGAACAATACTACAAAATAATATTATAATCAAACTACACAAAATAACAAATAATAATATAAATTGAATAACAATAAACTGCAAGAGTAATACCAGAACTAACTTTTGCTCATCATAATCTACAAGAAAAATTAATTGAGTTCAAAAGCATATTCAGAATTTTAAATTTATGAGTTTCTATATCGACCTTAAATTAATATAAATAATTTTTTTTTATAAATTTCTTAATAATATTATTGAGTTAACGTGAATTATAAAGGTACATTTATATTTATTCTGAACTGAGATAATTTAAAAAATGAGAAGATTAGTGTAATTTTCATATATGATCATTAAACTATAATATTCTCTTTTAACCAAAGTCACTTAATTTTATGTTATCATATTTTAAAAATCATAATACTCTCACCATAGTGACAAAAAGGTCAAATATATATAGACAACATTAGACACTTATATTTAAATTTGATCTCTTAAAAAAAGGGTTCTAAAGTGAAAAAATAAATGAGCTAGTAGTACATAATTTAGGAGTATATCTATTAGAGGTACTTGTTAATAAATGAAGTAGTATTAAATATGTAAATAATCAATTTAACTACCAAAAAACGTTAAATTTAATTAGGCTAAATGTAGCTATCAATTTACTATGCACATCACTTCAAGCATCGATGATTTTGGAATTGTTTTTTGTTTAATTTTGGAAAGAAATTTAATTTGTTAATTATTTTTCCTTTTAAAGACTAGATATTTTTCTACTATTTTTCGTTACTGTGTGATATAAATAAGAGATATATAATCTATCTAATTTTACTGTGATAAAAACAATTTTTAGCGATAATAAATATGCACATTATCAAAAAGCTATAAAAAATTTATTGACATTAGTTAATTGTCATTAGATTCAATGCCGCTATAGGTTTTAGGAACATTTACAAAGAGTGATAATTGCCTCTTAAAAAATATTTTAATGGCCCTAAAGATTATTTTTGATGTAGTGTTTGTTTCATACGTATGTCTAACTACTCAATCACATTTTATATTATTGATCCTTGTTGATCTGCTACACTGTTAAGAAAAATTTAATTAGAGATGTATTTTACTTAACTAATTTTAGTAATAATGCTTTGGAATTTTAAAATCTTACTATTGTATTACTTTATATATATAGTTATTTTAAGTAACAAAACTCTCTCGATTTGTTAAAATGGATAGGTCAAATGGAACATCTATTTATTATATAGGGATCAAGTAAAACGAAACAGAGGGACGATAACATATCCAGTGTAATTTGTCTAGGAGGATGATGTGTATTCAATCTTATTCTATCTTGAGAAGGTGTAGAGACTATTTTCGATAAATCTTCAATTCAAGTAAAACATACCAGTTTTGTCACAAAAGACGAAAAAAAAAATGTTCTAATTCTTATTGGTCCATTTTTTGTGTTGCTGTAGTATGCTTCATCATCCATTTCACAATCTATGTAGATAAGCTTTTTTTTCCTAAAAAAAAGATGGCCAAAAACATTACACATTTCTCTTTTATTAAATTATACACATTACCTTTGTTTATTCCTCATTTTCTTCCATGGCTTTAGCCATTCACTCCACTGTTTTTTCTAGCATTCCAATCAGGTCAGTAACATAAATTTAGCCCTTCATCTACTTTCTTTTTAAAATTTGGTTGCATAATTTGAACATTATAATCCGAGGGTCTATCAGAAATAACCTTTCTATCTATACGAGGTAGATATAAGGTATGTGCATAATCTAAACTCTCAAGACTCCACTTGTGGGATTACATTGGTATGTTGTTGTTTTGAATATAATCTCATATATTAGCAGTGGAAATACAAATTTAGTTCTTGAGTTTATGGTATTCTATGATTTTCAATTTCTCCAGAAAATTTGACGATTCTGTTGAATTGTGTGACCATCTTATCTAAGAGGTTAAATTATATGTCTCACTTTTGTGTCTAATTCTTTTTCATGGATCAACTACGCGGAAATGTTTGTTGTTTATTGGGTTGAAGTTATATATTTCATGTTGCATTGTTTGACCATCTCATCTTATGCCTAAACTATTAGAGAGAACACTCTTATGTTTAATTCTTTTTCAGGGATCAAACACGTAGAAACACCTTTTTTGCTTTTCAAGTTGTCGTTATATATATATTATACCATGTTGAATGGTGTGAACGTCTCATCTGAATACTTAAACTATTAGACAGAAAGCAAGCTTTTAATTACTTAATTATATTACGTCTCAACGGATTCTAATTTTATCTTTGATTCAGGGAGCTACATACAAAATCTTTATCAAGGAAATTTACAACATGTGTGTTGTCTAAAAAAAGTAGATTGTATGCTGGTAAAGAAGTTTCAAGTGTTTGTGAACCACTTCCTCCAGATAGGCCATTATGGTTTCCTGGAAGTTCACCTCCAGAATGGCTTGATGGCAGGTTACATTAACCTCGTACTCTCTCCGTTTCAATTTATTTGTCTTACTTTCCTTTTTAGTCTGTTTTAAAAAAAAAAAGAGAAAAAGGACAAATATACCCCAAACTATCGTAAATGGTATGCAGATACCCTCAATCATACTTTTGGGACATTGATGCCCCTACCCTTCAAAAATTAGAGCATATATGCCCTTCACTCTAACGGAAGACTAAATAGGGACACGTGACGCAATCTTATCCGTCGATCCCATATTTAATAAATATCGGATTTGTGGATAAGATTATGACACGTGTATATCTATTAGTATAAATGGTATATATGCTCTAGTTTTTAAACGGCAGGGGCACTAGTGTCCCAAAAGTATGACGGAGAGTATCTGCATACCATTACCGATAGTTCGGGGGTATATTTGTCCTTTTTCCCTAAAATAAAGACGTCTCTTTCCTTTTTTAACAACTCGAACTTTCCACGTGACATGTTTAAGACCATGATATTAAAGAACATTTTGATCTGTTCAATGGATGTTTAATTTAAGACCACAAGATTCAAAAGTCGTGTTAATTACTTTCTTAAATTCTGTGTCAAGTCAAAACCAGACAAACAAAGTGAAACGGGGAGAATGTCGTATTAGTGTATTTTCCTCTTTCTAATTGGTTCATTTTGCATATTTTTGATTTGTTTTCTTGTTCTTGAATTGCAGTTTGCCTGGAGATTTTGGCTTTGATCCACTGGGATTAGGTACATAACATATAAGTTACTATTGAAAATTATGTCAAAGATTGAATTTTGATGCAATTCTTGGAGAAAAATGAGGAAGATTACATATCAGATTCAAGTTTTAGTAGGTTCGGAACTTATCCAACGAGGAATTTCACTACCTTAGGACCGTTATAGTTACAATTTGGTCACTAGCTCCCCTGTTATCAGGTTACCAACTTCCTTGACCTTCGGGCACTGAGTAGGCATTAGCCTCTATACATGGTCTTAACACTTTATGGTGGCTTTTGGTAAACAATCGCCCGGACATGGTCACTCCTACTTTTTGATGAGACATTAGATCCAGATAGACCGTATCTTGTAAATTAGGAATTCGTTTTGTTTTCATTTCATTTATCCTTTCGTTTGTATTCTTTTAATGACCGATAACTGTTTTTTTTTTCGTTCTTTCAGGGTCTGATCCAGAGTTGCTGAAATGGTTTGCTCAAGCTGAGCTAATACACAGCAGATGGGCAATGTTGGCAGTAGCAGGAATTCTAATCCCAGAATGGCTAGAAAGTCTTGGATTCGTCGACAACTTTTCATGGTATGATGCTGGTGAAAGAGAGTATTTTGCAGATTCGACAACTTTATTTGTGGTGCAACTAGCCTTAATGGGATGGGTCGAGGGTCGTAGATGGGCTGATATTGTCAATCCAGGATGTGTTGACATTGAACCAAAAGTACCTCACAAAAAGAAACCAAAAACAGATGTTGGATATCCTGGTGGATTATGGTTTGATCCATTTATGTGGGGAAGAGGATCACCCGAACCGGTTATGGTGTTGAGAACTAAGGAGATCAAGAACGGTAGACTTGCTATGTTAGCCTTCGTTGGCTTTTGTTTTCAAGCTGTGTATACTGGACAAGGTCCTATTGAGAATCTAATGTCACATCTTGCTGATCCTGGACATAACAACATATTCGCGGTACGAAAATTTACCATCATCTTGACAATTTTTCAAGAATGTTGAGTACAAATTATGTGTGATTTGTTCATTCTTAACATTCATTTTGTTTGTTTTTGTAGGCTTTTACATCCCAATGATGGTTTTATATTCAAGATATAGAAGAGATTCATGATGTTGATGCTGATGTATTCATGTAAATGGAAAGGTTTCTGTAATTCATTCTTGACAAATATGACAATTGTTTACATTACTCCCTTCGTTTCAATTTATTTGTCTTAATTTTCTTTTAAGTTCAACTTTCCACGTGACATGTTTAAGACTAGAAGATTAAAGAAAATATTGGTACATTCTACACATCTTTAGTTTAACACCGCAACAGAGTCAAAAGTTTGTGTCAAGTCAAAATCAGACAAACAAATTGAAACGAAGGACGTATCATAATACACTGATTTCTTTTGTAGTCTTGAATCTAGAACTCAATGATTGGTTATGAAGGACGTGATGAAATGCAATTACGAGGTACGTGTAAACTGACTAAGACATTAATTACCCGTCATTCTAAGACATGTGGGGTATATAATCAAATCTTGATGGGCACTTAAAACCCGATACTTGTAATGGTGGAAGGTAGTAGGTACCTAATGAAATACTCGAGAAACGTGCAAACTGATCCAGACTCCAACTTTAATAAATAAAAAAAGAAATCTCCCTTAAATTCTCTATTACCATAGACAAGGTCAATTCTAAAATTTGTTCACTCTAACAACATTGTGTATCCTCAAACACCTATCCCTCCCCACCCCCACCTCCACACAAATCTTTGTCAAAATAACAACACCCCACCCCCACCCCACACCATGACACATCATCATTCCAGGGTCCAAAACAACCAAATCAAATCAAGAAAATTATCAAACACCTTCAAAGAAAAGAAACAGAAAAGCATTTGCAGATTGTTTCATTTAGGGGAAGGTGGACATGTCTAGTAACAAACATGGCCGCCGTTCCCCTAATCCTTTATCTCCTTCCTCAAGCATCGTCTCCGAAAAAACACCATCTTTTCCTTATTCATATCTCCATTTTCTTCCTCATTTCTCTATGTAATCCACAATTTTCTTTCTCCATTTCCGAGGACGATGCCTTGATCAAATTCAAAGAATCTTTAAAAAACACAACTTCTTTAGATTCATCTTGGCTTATAGGTACTAGTCCATGTGACAAAAACAAGAAATGGGATCGTATTCAATGCGAAGGGAACGTTGTTGAAGGCATCCTTTTAGGTGAAGCTGGCTTATCAGGAGAACTAGATATTGATCCATTGATTGCACTTCCAGGCCTCCGAGTTCTTGAAATCGCGAATAATTCATTTTCAGGCACAATCCCTGAATTCTTCTTGCTTGGTGCACTTAAATCTATATATATAGATGGAAACCAATTCTCAGGTGAGATTCCTAAAGATTTCTTTGCCAAAATGGGGTCTCTTAAGAAGATTTGGTTTGCACGAAACAAATTCTCCGGTTCAATTCCTGAATCTTTAACCAACTTGAAGTACTTGATGGAACTTCGTCTTGAAAGTAATGCATTTTCAGGACACGTTCCGTCATTGTCACAAGTGAGTTTAACATCAATTGATCTTTCGAATAACAAATTACAAGGCGAAATCCCTCAGGGGATGTCGAAATTTGGTGCTGATCCTTTTAAAGGAAATGCAGACTTATGTGGACAACAATTAGGGAAAGAATGTAATAAGGGAATCAATAAGACTCAAGGTGCACCAATGTCAAAATTGAAATGGATCATTCTTGGTATAGTAGTTAGTCTTTTATTGGTGACCATTCTTTTTCGCGTCAAGCGCAAGGAAGATCATTTCGACAAGCTTGGGAAAGAGAATCTTGATGAGGGGTTGCACGTTGGTAGCTCGATTAGGAAGAGCACGAGCATTCATAGCAAAGGAGGTGATTCTGTTCGTGGATCAACACGAAGGGGAGGGTCACAAGGTGGTAAGGCTATGGGAGATCTCGTGTTGGTGAACAATGAAAATGGTACATTCGGATTGCCTGATTTGATGAAGGCAGCTGCTGAGGTACTCGGAAACGGAGTGTTAGGATCAGCTTACAAGGCAAAAATGGGAAATGGAATGTCTGTTGTGGTTAAGAGATTGAGAGAGATGAATAAAATGAATAGAGATGTGTTTGATGCAGAAATGAGAAAACTTGGAAAGTTAAGGCACAAAAATTTACTTCAATTATTGGCATATCATTACAGAAAAGAAGAGAAATTGATGGTATCTGAATATGTTCCCAAAGGCAGCCTATTATATCTGTTACATGGTATGATAATTTCTTTCATCTACAGTCAGACCTCTCTATAACAACGTCGTTTGTCTAGATAAGTTTTTGGCTGCGATAGCGAAATGTTGTTATGTAGAACATATAATATAACATAGCTATCACATTTAATGGTAAAGAACATACCTAAATTATCAGATTTTTGCGAGTTTCATACCTCAACTATCACATTTTGGTGAGTTTCATATCTCAACTATTACTCCCTTTGTATTGAAACATACCTCGATGATGAGTTGGCCTACACACGCCTGTTCACGATTGAGAACATATATTTGACCAATTCAACATCAAGGTGTGTTTTGATACAAATGGAGTGATAGTTAAGGTATATTAAGAGAAAAATGGATAGTTGATGTATGAAACTCGTGAAAAAATGATAGTTTATGTGTGTTTTTGACCATTATGTAGTGAAATGTTGTAATAGAGGATGATTGTTATAAAGAGGTTTGATTGTATATCAAATCATTAAGTTCCTCAACTTCTTCTTGACATTTGCATGAGTAGATATTAACCAATAATGTTATCCGATCTATACTTACCGGTCCCTTCCAAGACATCCGGTCACAATTGGGACGATACAAAGAAGATTAGCATGATCCGAAGACACACACAAATAGAGAAGATACTTAATCATATTTGTTTCATAAATCCCTTGAAATGACAAGTTTTAGGATTCACAGTTTACAGAAGAATTGCTTATGACTGTTGGTACATTCTATCCTTCTATGTCAACTATCCTGATTTTGAAATTTCACGCATACTTTCAGGTGATCGAGGGGTATCACACGGTGAGCTAAATTGGCCCACTCGACTAAGGATCATCCAGGGAGTTGCTAGTGGAATGTGTTATCTTCATTCCGAGTTTGCATCGTATGCAGTGCCTCATGGAAACCTCAAGTCTAGCAACATTCTACTCAATGAAAAATACG
Source organism: Solanum piurae (assembly GCA_029582685.1). NCBI lineage: Eukaryota > Viridiplantae > Streptophyta > Magnoliopsida > Solanales > Solanaceae > Solanum > Solanum piurae. The sequence goes on from JAJOOO010010951.1 coordinate 35,689, forward strand.
AGCCACTTCTATCAGATTACGCCTTCTATCCACTGATCAACAACACGCAAATTGTTCAATCCCTTTTCGCGTATAAAGCACCAGAAGCCATACAACATCAACATCTCACTCCAAAATGTGACATCTATTGTCTTGGAATCATAATACTAGAAATCCTTACAGGGAAATTCCCTTCTCAGTATCTCAACAATCAAAAAGGTGGAACGGATGTTGTTCAATGGGTGCAATCAGCTATAGCTGACCAAAGAGAATCCGAATTGATTGATCCAGACATAGCGTCTGCAACAGACTCCGTTGAACAAATGGTGAAACTCCTTCATGTAGGAGCTGCTTGTACTATAAGCGATCCGGATAAGAGGATTGATATGAAGGAAGCATTAAGGAGGATAGAAGAGATAAGTTTAATATGATGAACATAAAACTTCCAAAAGATAATAGGTTAGTAGATTCGTGTGAAGCTTTAGTTTCGTTACCTGCCAGAGTGATCCTTAGCCTCCTTTGATTCCGTTTTATCTCAGTTAAACTCTACAACGTCTCTCGACTGGTTCTCAAATACTGGAGCTGAGGTTCATTTGCCAAACAAAACAGAGTTTACTGTATATAAAACACCAAAATGAGACTTCTAAATTACCAAAGAAACTTAATGTTGATTACTAATTCTACATATTTGGTTATATTGTATAGAATTTGTTTCTTTTTTTGTGTGTGAGTTAAAGAGGGACATGGATCCTCAAGGCAATGATCAATTTAGACATAGATTTTGAATACAATCTCCTCCTTTGTGCTTATGTTAGCTCACGTTGTCACACAATCTAATCTAACGACTAACGCGCTCCCATCAAGAGATCGTTTGATGAGTTAGTAAACAAGATGATCTAGCTTTGATTTATCAGAAAACCTATATTGCTCGTACTTTTCAAAAATGTCACAGGATGCATTTTGATTTGTCAAAAAAACCTATGTTGCTCGGACTCTCTAGAAGGGCTTTCGTGCACTGGTTAGATCCTCCCAAAATGCACTACTTTTGAAAGATCTGGCATGAATCCTGTGACATTTGGAAATACTTGTATATTCACTAATACTTCATTTTGATGAATTCAAACATTGAGCTAGAATGAGAGACCTCTTCAATATTTGAAGTTAATGAATTCATATAACGATCTCAAATTATATAAACAATGGCAACTTGATTCACAATCAGTTATTTACAACTATATAATGAATATTTTAATATATATAACGTCTAAGCAAAACCTATTGAGTTATCGTGACCTGTAAGTTGTACTCTAGCTGTATAAATGTAATCATAGTACAGTAAACATACAGAATGAAAAGTGTAAATGTAATCATAGTATATATTATTTTTTGGACTTAAATGATATTTTAGACTTAATGAAATACCAAATCTCACCTAGAAAAGTTGAAGTGACTGTTGGGTTTGAGCCTCCTTGGGTACGGAATCGCCTTTGTTATAAAGTATTTTACCCCCAATGTGGAACTTTTTGGCACGAATCCAAATTTAATCAAATTCTAATATGGATACCAAACACCGAGTGGGAAACAAAAAAAAAAAAGTTGAAGCGACTATATTATCTGCCCTTTATAATATCCAACAACTTTGCAAGAGGAGCCCAAAAAAAGGGAAAAAAACAGAGACAAAAAAAATGGCATCAAATTCTACAGAGCCTACAGCTTCAAAAATTGTTGCTAAGCTTAACTTGAAGGCACATCCAGAAGGGGGATTTTACTCGGAAACATTTAGAGATAACTCAGTTATTCTCACCAGATCTCATCTTCCATCTACATGTAAGTTTTTCTGTATAAATTTAATTACTTTTTAGATCTTGAATTTCTTAGATCCCTCATGAGATTTTTGGATCTTAGATCTGTTTTTCTTCTATGTGTCTTGCAGTATCTGTTCAATTCTGTGGCTTTTTGGGCAAATCAGGATACCAAATCTCAAATTCTCAAAACAAAAGAAAAAAAAATTGGAATTATGAGTTTGATTTATTTTTTTTAAAATGTAAACTTAACCCATAAATTTATATTGGCATGATACTTAAATTTTGAATGTCCACAGATATTTAACTTTGTATAAAATTGAACAAGCAGACACACACGTCCTACGTGACATAATACATGTAGGACGCGCAATTTGTCACGTAGGATGAGTGTGTACTTGTGCAAATTTAAAGATGGAGATCATAGATGTCAGGTGAGGCGCCATTTATATTTTGTGATCTTGACACTTCAACTTTGGTTGTGCACAAATAGACATTTAAATTTATATAAAGTTGAACTAATAGATATATGTGGCGTAAATGACGTAGGACACAAATTGTCACATAGGACGTCAAGTAGGATGCCTTGTTCAATTCTATACAAATTTAAGTGTCTATTTGTGTACACACAAAGTTGGAGGATAAGTTAAAAGAATAAATTTATGTATTTATGCCTTTTAGATTTTGTATAAAATGACCCATGTTCGGCGTGAAAAAGTTGTCAATACTATGTGAAAGCAGAGGAAAATCTAGAATTTTAAGTTTATGAATCCCCAACAGGTATTTTAGAACACAAAAAACGAGTGTAAATAAGAAATTGATCCCAAGGGATTCGAACCCCTGCACACGAGCTGATGGTATTCTGTTTTCTTATCAAAAAGTTTTGACTGCCTTTTACTGTCTCGTGTGTATCATGAGAAGTATTTGTAGTGGTGGAACAGGATTTTTACTAAAAGGATTTCAAAATTGAAAAGTAAACACAAAAAGAAGCACAAAGGGTTCAACATCTACTATATATATATAAAAAAGTAATGTTAACTAGTATTTGGTTCCGCCCTTGAGCATTTGCCTCATAAGAGAGTATAGGTTGAAACTTTCATTATCAAATTAGTTGGTTTTTCCCTGATCTTTCGGGTTTCAACATTGCAGATAAGGTTGATCGACCTATAAGTACATGCATTTACTTCTTGCTACCTTCTGGAAGCGCGTCTCATCTTCACCGGATACCGTGTGCAGAAACATGGCATTTTTATATGGGAGAGCCAATCACTGTGAGTACTAATACACTATAGTAGATGATCATCTTCCCTGTAATCTACATGAACCTTTATGCACCAGATTAGGATTATCTCTGCATTATCTGAGCTGTCTTTCTGCATCGTTATGTATATTTAGACACTTAAACTTAGCCTTAGCTGACAAGTAAGCGCTCCAACTTTGAGATGCATATCCACACATATCATATCGTCTCCATTGTATCAGTTGAGCCACTTCAACTTACAAAATGATCATCTAGACACCTCCAAAATCTATGTGTCACGTCAGCGTGGGTGTTCCATAAGACGTTTAAGTGATTAGTTATATGTTGAAACCAAGTTGAGGTGTCTAGATGTGCACTCTCAAAGTTGGAGTACTTAATTGTTAGCCGAGGCCAAGTTTGAAGGTCTGTTTATGTATTATGCCTTGTGTTTTGGTGTGAACTGAAAGGGATTTGGCTGGAATGACTCGCTCAAAAGTGTTAATAAAACTTGTAAGGACTATAAGGGTCGTTAAATTTCATTCTCTACATAGGAAAGATATGTGTTTTTGAAACAGACTAAAAAGGAAAGTATGACAATATGAACTTCGCAAGTAAAGATCATGTTCTTCTGGGGAAAAGTTTCTTATTTTGGATCTTCATAATCATTCTTTACGATAATAGAACATTTGTTATTCCCCGCAAAGAGTTATGCACTACTCATTCACCAATGTTTTCCTAAAAATGACAACGACAATACGTTTTGTGATTTCAGGTGATGGAACTAAATGAGGCTGATGGCAAGGTGAAGTTAACTTGCATTGGACCCGATCCCCTCGCAGATGATCAATTCGTGCAGTATACAGTACCTCCAAATGTATGGTTTGGCGCATTTCCCACAAAGGATTACAACATATCTTCCGATATGCAAGTAACGAAAGCACCTACAAGAGATGGTGAGAAACATTTCTCTCTAGTTGGATGCACCTGTGCTCCAGCATTCCAGTTTGAAGATTTTGAATTGGCGAAACGTTCTGATCTTGTTTCGCGTTTTCCTGCCCACGAATCCCTTGTCTCTTTGCTCGCCTTCCCCGACCTGTGAACTTGCTAATTGTGTTTTTTGTTCATTCACCACTTCCTTTTCGAGAGATATGTACTCAGTGGCGGATCTAGAGCATAATCTACGAGTTTCACAGAACCTAGTAGCTTTTTCACGGACCTTGTAAAATATCTATAAATATTTGATTCCTGTTTCCTGTTTCATCTTTTTACTTGTGTGTTATTTGTTCAGAGTGGCAATAAAAGGAAATTAGTTAAGTTATTTCGTGTCTAGTTCAGAATGCTTTGTTTTGCTTTCACTTTCGTTTATTCTTTTTTGGAATATTGATTTTCCCCTAGGGTTTATCATAAATAGTCTCTCTCTACCTCTGAAGTAAGGTAAAGTTTGCATACACTCTATCTTCTCACCCCGCTCACAGGGTATGGTGTTGTATCTATGTTCAAAATGCTTTGTTTTGCTTTCACTTTCGTTTATTCTTTTTTGGAATACTGATTTTCCCTGAGTCGAGGGTCTATCAAAAACAAACTCTCTCTACCTCTGATGTAAGGTAAAGATTGCGTACACTCGATCCTCTCCAGACCCCACTCATAGGGTACGATGTTATATCTCTGTCAGCATAGTTCATTTTCCCATCATAATGTATATAGCTTATTTGTTCGTAATCATCCACAAATTTTTAATATCGTTCTTATTAAAAATATTTTTCATTTTAGATGTTCAAGACAACAATAATTATCTTCTTTTTTTTCATTTTATTCTTAGTAGTTAATTGCTCATAAAGACTACAAACACTTTAATTATAAAAATATAATAGAGTAAATATTTAATGAAGAACGATTATATCTTAGAAAATATCATCAAATCGTTTGATTTTTTTAAAATAATAGGCAGATTATATTATTCCATAAAACAACCATTAATAATAATAATTTAAAAAAATACTAGTCAAAGTCAAGAAACTCCATTCTTCTTCTAGTGGAAACCTTTAGTTCTTCTGCATCCTTGTCTGCCTTTTGAGCCTACAATAATGTTAGTCCGAGGTGTTAAATACACGGATTAAGTTAAATTTAGATGGATTAAAATGAGTGAGTTAATAATTTGTCCAAACTTAAATGAATTAGACAGAATATATTTTCATGAGTTAATTTTCCGCTATCATTTAATTACCACAAGGCATATATACACATGAAAATGCTATGAAACTTAGTTTATAAGAAACCAATTTTTTATTATTATGTTCTAAAAAGAGTAGTACTAACTTTGTATATTTGGAAATTTAAACTTTAAACTTTTCATTTTATTGTATATTGTTTTATCGTCATAGAAATGTATAATGACGACATATGTTTAAAATCATAAGTTCTAAAACTCTTCGATCCTTCCTTTCTTCAATTTTGTACTGAGTCAAACACAATCACATAAAATGAAAAGGATGCAGCAGCGGCAGCAACAACAATATAGAAAACACTTGATCAAGCGGTTTTACTAGAAACATACTTCATCTGTTTCAGTTTATGTGATATCATTTGAATTTTGATACAAAAAATTAAACTTACAAAATAAAATTTATATATTTAGAAATTACATAAAACATACCCTTTTGATTTGTGTTTCTGAAACACATGTCATGTGTGGGGGGGGCTCCTCCTCATTAGACTCCTACATATATATAAAAAGATGGTCACAAAAAGAATAACCTCCTACATATTAATATAAATCATTGTGAGAATGATCTAAAGAGGGTCATAGCTTATTCAACTTGTAGTCAATTAGGCTATATGATCTTTGCTTGTGTTATCTCTAACTATTCGGTTAGCGTCTTTCACTTAATGAATCACGCCTTTTTCAAAGCATTACTATTCCTGAATGCAGATTCGGTGATTCATGCCATGTTGGATGAGCAAGATATGCGGAAGATGGGGGGCTTGCCTCCTCGTTCCCTTTTACATTTTATAAGATTCACCCATTAATACCTATATGTAAACTTTGCTATAACTAATCTATACTTCTTCCTTTAAATGATAAAATTCAAGTGGACTTAATCTTGCGATCATGTTATCGCGATCTGAATACTTCATCAGATCATTCTATCAGTAAGAATGACAAACATTGTATGTATACGTAATCAACACGAGCTAATGACTCGTGCTACTAACAATTGTTTGAGATTTTATGTATTATTTTATACAAAATAAACGCGGAATCTTACGTACCCGTTGTCCAATGAGCATAACATTCTCCCCACGAACAATGTAGAGACCCAAAGATATGTCACAATAGAGATTTCCCACTATTACTCTTTCTGAGGTACCTTCCAATACTATATTTGCTATATTCAAACATTAAAAAGATTTAATAAATCGTCAAGAAATATAGAATTTTGTCCGTTGTTAATTCCTGTTTTTTTAACAACTGACTTATGAATAAATATCAAAAAATACTTTACCATATTGATCGAAAGAACGGAAAGTTCCCAAGAGCTCTCTATCATCTCGTAGTAATATAATAATTTTTCCTATAAAAAATAATTCACTCGTATAAAGACCAACCATGAAAAAATTACATAACTAATATACATGCATGTTTATAGATGAATTAAAAATCTAGAGTCGGCTCACGATAAGTGTAATCGATACATTGTATGTACAATTTTACAATTATACTCATAATGTAAAATAAAATTATGTTATATATTAATCGTATATATAACTTAAACTCTTAATTGAGACATAATGAATATTTATTTAATTACATAGAGGAGAAAAGAAGAGGGAAAAGAGAATTAGGGTTCATACTATCAAGATAGCTTGCAAGGCTTGATGAGAACAAGTTGTCATTTGAATCTGACCAATTAGACATTTGTTGTGTCTTAATACATCTGTTTTCTTGCTCGTTAGCGCTATTATTTTATTTACAAAATAAAATAGAAAAATTGATTTATGTCATGACGATTTATATAAAATGACAGTTTTGTTGATGCATTTCTCTTGAAATGGTGAAGAAGAAGAGAGATTTATAGGATGGATAGAAAAGGATTAATAAAGTGATATGCATAATGACTATACAATGCATATAATATAATACCTCATAATTAGAGGCGGATTCAGAATTCAAGTTTTATAATTCAACTTTTAAGATTCTTATAGTAAATTGTGAGTTCAAATTTATTATTTATTATTATTTTAATATATTTTTACATATAAAATATTATGTTTCATATAAAATATATTGAATTCAGATAAACTTGATACCGTAATATATATTATTATTTTTGGAAAAAATACATTTACTTTTAGATGAGTTGGTTTTTTTTTATAAGTGGTGTAAGTGTTTGGTAAACCTTTTTGGACGGTGGCTTTTGTAAGAAAAAAGAAATACACCATCTTTTTCTTCCAATTCCCAATTTCCCATGATTCTATCCATGACATTTTTCTAGCACTAAATCTTTATAGGATGCTACATAACATTTATATACTAGATAGAGCACTAGTATTTTATTTATGAATTGAAGTTTTTATATATATATATATATATACATATATATAGTAAATAATTCTTATATTAATAGTGTATTTAATTGATGAAGATGAGTCTTGAAGTAACATACCGTAAAGTTATCGTTGAATTGTATGATTTGTAAATCAGGAGTTTGAGCTAGCTGTGAAATTAGCTATTGATGCTTATGTCAGAGTACATCAAACTTTTTTATGGTGCGGCTCTTCGTCAAATCCTGAATAAATGCGCGGAATAATTAGTGTGCTAGACTATCCATTTTTAGAGTTCATATTTTATGTATTTACAATAACAATAGCATATCCAATGAACTTTCACCAGTGAGGTCTGGGAAGGACCTTACCACTACCTCGTGAAGGTATATAAAAGTTGTTTTTGAAAGACTCTCGACTCAAGTGTAACAAATCTTGTTATAAAGAAGAAGGAGGTAATGAAGATTTACGCAGACCTTCATATTCATATAGAGGAGTTTGCTACCACAATAACATATTCAATATAGTCTCATAAAGTGTGGTCAAGAAAGAATAAAGTGTACATAAATTTTATTTTATGTTAAAAATAGAAAAGTTATTTTCGATAGACTCGAGCTTAAAAAAAACTGTCCGAAACAGTTCAGAGCTTGAAGCCATGCAATATGATTTATTATAAATATATTTTGAATGATTTGATTTGAGAAAAGATTTATTTGCTTTCCATCCCTTATCTGACATCTGTTAGTGCTTTAATCCCATAAGCTTTTGAGATTATTTGTCGGTTTATGCTTTTAACTCAATTTTCTAAATTTAATCAAAGCTTATTGCTTTAATGATTTGTTGATTAAAAAAAAAACCACAATAATAATGTCTATCCGTCTCAGATTCGAGCTATTGAATATGAAATCATTTTTATTAAAAAATGATACAAATTCAAATTTAATCGGACTCAGCAAATTATTCCCCTTGCTTTGCTTTGTCCCCACAATTCTTTTGTTGGTCCATAATTTGGAATAATTACTTTACATGACATCTACCTTACTTGCAACTTAAGGTAGCAAGACTGAATTTTAAATTGAGCTAGAACAAATCGAAATAACAAAATAAATTATTTTATCTTACAATTTATTTAGGTGTCGGTAAACATAAAAGATAGGTTGGATGATAACTATCGGTAAAATTCTGTCTCCATCACTAATCAAAGCTATTTAGTATTTACAAGTAAGTTAGATAATCAGTGTTGATTAAGGAATTTTCTTCTCCCCAATTACAAACATTTGTAAACAATTGAATACAATTATTTACAAATTGATGATCAACTTCTTAGAAGAATAAAAAAAAATATGTACCTAATGAAAAATATTGTAATAACAATGATACAAAAATATGGGGAGAGGATATAAAAAAAAACCATGAATATGTTCACTATCAACTAATTGTATAATTATCTGTCATTAGTTGACACAAAATCTTGGGGGAAAGTTGAAGTTGTAGTAGTAGTAATTTTCTTCTCATTGGTTATCTCCACAACAGACTCTTGTGGTCCGGTCCTTCTCCAGACCCCGCGTATAGTGGGAGCTTAGTCCATCGAGCTGCCCTTTTTTTATTTATTATCTTCAAAACAGCAGTATTGACAACAAGTGAAGCAACCTAAACATCCCAAGGCACCTAGACATTGTGTGAGTGCAATTGCACACTGATGATTCATATTCGAACACGTTCTAATGCAGCAACTGCAACAGCAGCATAGACCACACAACTTCCCAAAACAATTAGATGTTGCTTTTGCAATAATCTCTGCTGCTTCGTCCTCTATATCGATGGCCCCAGGAGGAATATTCTCAATTGTAGCAGTGAGGTTACCAAAACCGAAGCCCAGGTAGTGTAGTAATATTGTCTTCTGTACTAAGCGTTCCTCTATCTTCTCATCAACAGAATGAACCTGATTCATTAAGCTCCGGTTACAGAAAGAAGACGAGTATGATAGTGAAATGAATTTATTACAGGAACACATATTTCTGAAAAAACTCAAACTTGTTTTCTTATTAGTCTGATGTGAGGTTTCCTGTGACACCCTAACTTAGGATAAGAGTCTCACATCGGCAAAACACAGGGGACAATATCACTAGTAGGCCATTATATTTCCCTTGCTGGATTTCTATTCCACAAATTGGTACTAGGATATAGTTATTTGACTTGTTATTCAGATTGTCAGTATCTCGAAAGTGAACTTCTAGAGATAGCCATTACTCATTTAAGCATGTAGACGAATGAGCTACTATAAAATGTGCTAACTGAGCAAGTTTTGCCATTTGTGAATCCTATGGTTACCAAACTGTCTACTCAGAAATGTAGATATAACATGTCGGAGAAGATATAAAAGTTGAAGCTCTACAAAGTCCATCATACCTTCCTCTTTGTGGTTGGCTTAATGACTTTCACTTTTTCCGTCTCCACCAATGCCATGCGTATATACTCAGAGATCACTGCGTCTTGTATACTCATTTTTGCTATCTGCCAACAAAGTAGAAGGGCTCAGTAACGGAAGACAAGGGCTAAGTTGATAAAACTACTTGAGAACTACATCAAGAATATAAAGGGTGAAGTAATATATAGGATCGGGATAAGCCATTCATGTTCAAACATAAAAAAGTAGGAAGTAGTAACCTTCTGTTCAAGATCCTTATTTTGTGTAAACCATGCCTGAGCTGTGAGTATTTCAATCTGCTGCTTCACCCTTGCCTGCGTGTTCAAAATACATGGGATTAAATTGACATAAAAGAGGATCCTCTTAAACCAAGTTCACTAATAATATGGAGTTCAACGGAAAGCCATAGCTATTCTCAGTAGTTTGATCAAGAAAACAGACAGATAAACCGAGCAATTGTCCTCAATAAGGTATGCACTAATAGATATAGAGAACTCCTTATTTAGTATTAGAATGAAATGGCTTGAAGAAAGTAACCCTTCGCTGATCAGCTTTAACGACTCCGGAAATTTTAAATTGACAAAGAAGGATCCCTTTAAAGAAAAGCAAAGCAATAACAACATACTCTATAGTGGGATGTGGGGTCTGGGGAGGGTGGTGTGTACGAAGACCTTACTCCTACCTCGTGCAGTATCTACCCTCAGCTCAAGTATAGCATATCAAAGCACGTAAGAGAAGGGAATACAGTAATGAAGAAGCCATGATGAAAATATTAGAGAAATCAAAGGAAAGCAACCTCCTCCCAGTTTTTATCTAATGTATAATACAATAACAATACATAGAAAGATATTTATCATTATGATCAATATTAGATTATAGATATATAGTCTAGATTGACAGGCAATTCCAAAAACCACAAAACATTACTGAGTATGCTGCCTTACCTTGTCAAGAGGTATGGCTTTGGACTTGAACCCTTTCAGCTCCACAGAGAAATTACTCATGTCTGCTAATATTCCTTTAGCTTTGAGCATCTCAGGAAATACTCCTTGGTATCTACCTGATAAGACTACAGGTCCTTCAGATGAAAGGTCTGGAATTTGAGAGGGATACACCTATCACAAAATTTAACGGTTCTTTCTTAGGAAACGTGTAGTTGCATAGGTAAGACTGCATCAATGTAATTATAGCAGTCTTGTGAAACGATACTGGGAGCTCATAACAATCATTAAAATTCATATTCATTCGATCATAGCCAGACATATCAGTAAGGAGAGTATATATTCATAAGCACACCTCTAATTCTTCAAGGCAATCAAGGTTCTCAAAGGCAATATTTGCAAGGATGATAGATGAAGCCCTGGAGAATAGCCTCTCCAAACGAACTTGAAGTGATTCTGAAAAAGCACCAACACGGGAAATGGTTTCAGGTCACAACAGCTAAGAATTTGCACCACAAAAGCAGGTAACGTAAATCTACACATCTTTTAGCAAAATAAGACCAAAAGCTGCTATAAAACACCAGCCCTTGAAACAATATTTTTGGGACACACTTGGAAACTACATCTACATGTGGTTTATGATAACACAGCATTGTCGTCGTGGTTAGCAAAGGAAAATGTGCTATTAACCTATTATTCAGCTTGCGGACCTTGAGGTCCAGAAATCTAAAATTGTTAAACACCAACAAGTGCCATCTGTGTGTTTACAATAAGAAAATGCCTCATCTCTAAAATAGGAAGTATTTGTTTGATTTTGGAAAAATTGTTGATACAAATTTGTCCAACCTTAGGGATCCACTAGTAAGATCATAGTAGATGAAATTTCTTTCTATTGAAAATAACGTAATTAATAAAACCAAATAAAAATGTCATGGTAAATGAAGAAATGGTCAAGAAGGTGGCCACGGATTTACAATAGGCCCACCACTCAATCATGTGACAAAAGCAGTTTGGCAACAGTTCTTAAACGAAATACTTTGTACAAGCACAAAACTCACCAACATCAATAGCAGCATCATAATGACCACGACTCATCGTTGCTAGTGTGCGCAGAAAATAATGGTTGCAGAATAATCCTGAAAAAAATATCAAACTAGAATCAGATGTAGAAAAGGAAAAACCTACAGTACTATGGACAAATTACTTATTGCAGAGAGATGGAATCCAGGCTTAGAGATCTGAAACAGCATGCAACCATTAGGATTTAGGTAGCTATGAAGAGCATCAATTTTATGGTAATAAGCTAGTAATAGCCTCAAATGGTAACAGCCTGAAGACCTAAGTTTGTAAATAGGTAGCACAGTAAAAAATCCAAATTACTGTTACATGGATATGGAATAGTCTTGAGATAATGTCATTGAGTTTTTTAAAAAAAACAGTGGAGATCATGCATCTCCAACACACAAAACTCCATTTTTTTCGAGGGTGGGAATACCTATGCCAAATGTGTAAAGTCGTGGGCACATTGTTCTGTTTTGTGTGAGATGACTCTTCATGAATTCACAGATCTGTCTTTCATCTTCAACAGCTCCATCTGTGACCAGAAAAATGATAGGCATGGATTCTCCAGCATTAGACAACATCCCTATGGCCTGATAAAGGAAAAGGCATGCTGTCAGATTTGTTACAAAAAGAAAAATTAGATATATAACTTCAGATGTACTTTCTTGATGCAAGTAAAACTTGGACATGTCAATCAATTAATTACAACTGAAAAGTATATGAGAAGATATGATGACCTGTTTCATTGGATTCAAGATATTTGTACTGCCACCAGCAATAAAGTTCATGTCAATCCACTGAATTGCATTGTCAATAGCCTCCTTGGTTGCTACCTCCAACGATGATGAAAATAGGTACTCTTCATTGTTGAAAGCTATTATATTAAACAAATCTTGGGATTCAAGTTTTGATAATGCTACAGAGAGTGCTTGTTTGGTATCATCGATTGGTTTTCCCTTCATGCTCCCACTTATATCAACAACAAATATCACTTCCTTTCTGAATACCTATCACAAAGTTCAAAGGAAATGAAAATATCTAAAGCTTCCTCTTTCAAGGGAGCAATAACATTCCCACGTTGCTAGCCAATTAAAAGAAAAGAAACAGGAATTTTAAGAACCAATAAAGGAAAGTAAGTCACAATATTCATCGACTGTAAGCACCCAAGGGTGTGGCCCAGTGGTTAATGAAGTGGGTTGAGGTCTCAGGTTTAAATCCCAGCAGAATCAAAACACTAGGTAATATCTTCTCATATGTTTCTAGCCTAGGTGGATAGAGTTAACATGTACTTGTTGCTGGTGGGAGGTGACAGATATCCCATGGAATTAGTCAAGGTGCTATTTCAACTTTGCTAGTAATTAAAATTCTGGATTTATGCAAAAGAAGACAATGAAAAAAGAAGTACCAACCTTTCTACACTCCAAGGCAACTGGAAAAAGATAGCAGCTGAATATCTTTCTCTGATCACTGTCATGTTGTTGGGGAGATTGCAGAAGTACACTGCCGTGGTAGTTGGGACTCGAGATCTAAAACAACAGTGATGACAGATGAGAGAGTACCTCGGAACCCAAATTTTAGAAATGCTTTATATCATTTTAATGTTGCTAAAATGAAATTGCAACATACACGTTTATTATAAACAACAGACTAACATATTAACCTAGTCGACACATAATTGAAACTTTCTTCCAGGAATCCGAAACAAATTCATGGAGGGCGTACCTTGTAAGTAATTACAACATCACTACTTGACCAGTTAAGGACATCAGCTTCATAGAACCAGCCCAACTTTTCATCTTCGTCGTCTAGTTCCTAAAAGACCATTATCGACACCAATGTCATATTACTTCGTCAAACACAAATCACAAATCAGTAGAATGCATAACAAGTTTCACCTTAAGAGGGTGACTGATTGCCTTACACAAAACCTCAGCTCGCGGACCACAGTTAACATTAAACTGTATCTTTTCTTTCTTAGATATCTTCTTTCCAACTGGAGTCACGTACACCGGGAAACTATAGGGTATGCTCAAGGTAAATTGGCCATCGCGATACAATAACTTCTGAGACCATCTAATAGTGACTGAGATATATGTTCCCCCATCAATCTGAAAAGGTAATTCCATTAGTAAAATGAACAATCATGGACGAAATTAGAAAGCAAATTATATAGCAGACAGTTATACCTCTGGTATTGTAAGGGTAAAAATATGTGGCTTCAGAAAGCATCCATCTTCAATTTTGACTAACTTCTTAATTTCTTTTTCATCATCCTCGGCAACTAGTTTTGTGCTGTATGATTTCCTGGGTAACTCAATCTCTACACCTAGAATTGAACCCTGTTAGCCAAATAATGCATCACTTGAGAACAAACAATCAGCAATGTTTCACTTCTGTGAAACAGGAGAATGGCAAGGATTAAAAAAGAATAAGAAAGATTCAAAAATACAACACTTCCCAAAATCTTACATGAAGGTGGAAAACTACCTTTTTCTTTTCTTTTTGGTGAAATCACAAATTCCATATCATTTCTGCTCCTCTCTTTGCATAGAAAGGGGAATAAGGGAGGGGAGAGCCAGGGAAGAACAGAGAAGAGCACACTATCCAGAGAAGTTCTATTAAGCCTTAGAACTAGAAAAGAATCTCGATAGCTCATTGCTTTCAAGATATGCTACTTTGCCTTTAACATTTCAGAAGCCATTGACTTGTGACGGAAAATATTGAGAATACTTAACCCAAACAATCAAAGCTACAAAACCCGTTTGACATCCTAAATCATGATCACCAACATCTTTGATTGATAAATCAAAGTTCATGTTTTTTTGTAAGGTAAGAAACTACAACTGCCATTATCACAGGGAAAACATCTGAATCGTATTTTGAAGCTTCTAATAGTTCACAACTAGTAATTAGACAAAAATATTGTTTCCTACCAAAAGTTAAACCATAACACCCAAGTGGATACCGAGCATCGAGTGGAAAACAAAAACACAAAACCTTTCCCTCTTAAGTGCTTATATTATCAGCTCTGAGGTAGAGAAGTCATTCAAAAAGGTAATCTCTTTGCATTTACTAAAATGGATAGCTTCATTACTATAAAGACATGACACATGGACCTTATCCAGCCCCAAAAGTTAGCTCAAGAGGAGAGGACTGTTCAAGTCCATATATGCAAACCACCCATCTAATCCCCAACTAATGTGAGACTCTAACCCACTCTAACAATTATGATTACTCTCTACCTAATGAGAACAACACTTAACATGTATTACATCATTGAAAAAGAGTGAACTTTTATGGGTAAATTAGAAGAATCGCGTATTCAATAAAATAGGATGAGTTTCAAGTTGTCCCTCAAAATTATTCAAAATAAAGGGGCAGCCGGGTGCATTAAGCTCGACTTTGCACACAGTATCGTTCATTTCTGCAAGAGGCTATTTTCATAGCTTGAACCGTGACCTCAAAAATCAAAATAAATGAGATAAATCTTAAATTCCCATAATTACCTGCTCGCCCATGGGAACAGCAATGCGACAATCACAGCTCCGGCAACTCATTACACAATGCAGACGCCACGAACCCGTAACAGTGATAAACGCCGTATCGAAATAACAATCCGCCGCAATCGAAACTCCGTTCATCTGTAACGGAATCAAAGCAGGAGGATCACACCTTCCATGCACATGAGGTTGATAACTCGGAATATCCGGGTTATCAACAAACGCAGGATTCTCAATCACAGCATACATCATAGGCGACGTCGGAAAATACGATTCCGCTGTTTTCTCCATCGCCGTCATCTGCTTCGGCGGCGCAACCGCACGATCCTTCCCAAAATATATCCGTTTTGATAACCTCAACCCGTCTTCTACCGATTTCACAAATTCCTCCTGATCCGCCATTGTCAAATCAAAATTGTATGTACGTAAATCCGTACAATAATAGATGAAAAAAAATTCAAAAAAATATATAATGGAGAAGAAGAGGATTTTGCGAAATGTTGATTTCGTTTATTCCTCTTCTTCTGGGAGCAAACTTTTCCGATCGCCGGCCGACGTTAATGGTGTGATATTGTTATCATATAAACTTTGTTACCGGAGAAAGTATCGGAAATGAACACGTTTTTGCCACGGTTTGCAAGTTTTGCTAGCAATGGCTGCCATACAATTTTCTCACTTTTAGTTTGAATTTTTTGACTCAATAAAATTAGAGGACACTATTAGATAAAAGCTAATAAAGTTGAATAAGTAAACAAATCGTGATACATGGCAAAATCTTATGCTATTTGTCATGCAAATATATGCATCTCACGTGATTTGCTAAGTAAGACGTGCATGTTTAACCAAGTTAAATGATATATTTAAATGTTAGTACAGTTTTTAGGAAAAAAAGGACAAACATATCTCTAAACTATTGTAAATGGTATGCAGATACCTTTCGTCATACTTTTGAGACATTGGTGCCTCTACCGTTTAAAAACTAGAGCATATATGCCATTTATACTAATGGACATACACGTGTCATAATCTTATCCACCGACCCGACATTTATTAAATATCGGATCGACGAATAAGATTGTGTCACGTGTCCCTATTTAGTCCTCCGTTATAGTGAAGGGCATATATGCTCTAGTTTTTGGATGGCAGATGTACTAATGTCCCAAAAGTATGACGGAGGGTATCTGTATACTATTTACAATAGTTCAGGAATATATTTGTCCATTTTCCCTAGTGTTTATTTATTTTGTTCAGAAGGTTTAGTTATGCTACTTTATCTATGTTTTTATTTTTTATTTTTCTCGAATTGCTTTCAGGTACTTGTTCTTGAACAGAAGTCTACCAAAAACTATCTTTCAATGACTCTACCTTTTAAGGTTGGGATAAAGATTCGTGTACACGCTACTCTTTTCAAATGTATGTACTAATTAAATATATTGTTGTTACTCTAATTTACTCTATCCATCGTAATTTGGGACATAAACGAGTTTTTCTTTGAGTCATAGCGACTTTATGGCGATTTTTTTATATGACTGTAAATATTTTGAATTGTCAATTATTGCGATTTATGATATTTATTTTCTTAAAATAGTATTTAAATATTGATGAGAATAGATTGTTTGTGTCGTATGCGAGAGTTATATTAAAGAATAAATAGTTATTATATAGATTATTTTAAAACTGTATCTGAAAATTGCATTTATTTAAAAATGAAACATTAAGTTATGTAATTTATTAATTCGACGTATTAGAATATTTCGATTTCTTGTTCATTTGTAAGATTGCGTAAGAGTTGAAATTTAATATTTTTTATGAGATTCTCATGTTTTATGAAAATAAATACAACTTTAAAAAATTCAAACGACATGTTTAAACAAAATTTTAACTTCAAAGCAAGTTCAAACAACCCTATAGTTTTTATATCTATAAAACGATTTAGTCCACAATGGAAAATGTACTAAAAACTTGCATTTGGCTTTAATGTTATTTTTATCTTGTGATTTCAATTTCATGCACACCTATTCTTTTTGGAAATTATCAAGAAACCGCTACTCTTCAGGTGCGCAAAGTAAACCCGCTCTGATGTAATAATGTCATACATGCCTATTCCATTAATCACATAGTACAGGAAAATTTTAGAAAAAGTTCATCTATGGATACTTTAATAAGAAAATGGAAACATATAAAAATCACCATAAATAACCTTGGATAGTTTTCTCATATTTTTAAAAGAGTACAAACTCATGTGGAACATATAGTGTACAAATCAATGGTGGAGCTCTCTTCCACCCTCAATACCTAAAACAAAAAACTCCTCTTCTTATCATATGGCAAAGCAGCAGCTGTAGTTCTCTGTATAATGTATAAGTCATATAGTATCTCCATGGATCAAAGATTTCGCGATATTACTCATATAGTATTTTGCATCATTTGGCAACTCGCGCTCCTTTGATGGCAGATGGAGAAGAAGTTTCAAGTTTCAACACCAGTCATTTGCGAGTTAAGGTATATCAAATTTGAGCAAAAAGAATTTCATTCCATGTATCTGGAACACCTGGTAAGCACCAATGTAGGCAATCCTGGACTCCTGGTGTTGCTTTGATGCTGTATCGAGATATATGACCTTCATCTCTCAGCTGGGATAAAGCAGTGATGTCCAAAAGCTTAACGTCTGTTCCTTTTACAGCACGTGCTGCATCATAGTCACTTGATTCGTCTTGTAAAACTTCCTTCCCTTCGGAAAGTGGAGTAGTGTTGTCACATGTACCTCCTGTGTTCCAATCTCCGTTAAAGAAATGTCTGGGGGATATAGTCCGATAGAATGCTTTTACATGAGGGTATTTTGGCAGCTGTGAGTTCACCCAATTGACAATACTGTGGATTGTAAAATTCTTGGCACCACCAATTGTCGCAATCTTCCTGTTTGTATTAGGAACACCGCCCACATACATGACCCACCGGTTGGCCTTAAGTTTTCCTCTATTCCAATGGTGTCCTGTGTTTAGAACAAGGACATCAAACCTTGGAAGGAAATGACTCAAAAATGCTGGAGGACGGTCCAGGTGCATGGCGTAATCAGTAGCAGGGTCGGATGGATTTATGGGTGTCAAGTCACAGAGACTAGCAGACCAATAATAAAGAATAGTTGTTTTGGTGTCTGGAAATCGAAAAGCCCATCCATCAGGTCGTGCAGAACCACGAGACTGCACAAGACCATATTCATGCCCCACATCAAGAACATTAGGTCTATCTTTTCCACCAGTAATCATACACATAAGTGACTGAAATTGCTGTCTACCAAGCGAATCCCCGATAAACGCCAGAGTTTTGTTTTGCATCCTGGATGCACCATCAAATTAAGTGAATCTCTTACATGTAGAATAATCAAATCCAAATAATTTCACCTCAAGGAAGAGAGATAGCAATGCTAAACAATAAGAAATAACCTTCCGGAACTGTGAAAACATTTTTCACGATTTGCATGTCTGTATGCGCAAGAAAAGGAAGGACGACAAGCCACAAGACACGAAGATAGCTCTACTGTAACAGATTATACATTTCAGGTTTAACATACATTTTAATATTTTGATTAAGCCAAACGCCCATCTTATTAGCCTTGGAAAAATAACCGACGGAGAGAAGGTAGACACTACTTGAGTTGTGCTAGAAACAAATAAAGAAAAGGTTTTCATACAGTTAATAAAGAACATCTCAAACTCAAATTCAAGGATCAGAAATAAAGACTTCATAAGAAAAATAATGCTACCTTTTCAGCAATTTAACACCGGTGAACTCTTCCATCTCACAATTTTTTGGTCGCCAACGTAACTTTTCGTATTCAAAATCTGTACGTTGTGTCAAGTGACAAGCCCACATAGATGACAACCATTGCTTGCAGCCAAATCCAGAATATAAAGGTCGGCTATCATCTATGACCCATCTGCCTTTAGCAAAGTTGCAATCTGAAAACAAGGCTTATCATATTATAGAAGACCCAAAGAAAGGGATATCTCAAGAACTGGTAAACAAATTCTCGGTTAAACAATATCAATGATTACATGGTCGGAGAAAATGACAAAGCAAATCAGTGATTAGATAAATAAAAAAAAAGGAAAGATAGGCCACCTTGTATTTCCAGGGTTGCTGTAAAATTTTCACTATGTTCACCCCCAGAACTCACAGCAGTGGAAACGTCAATTTCCTGCTCTATTAAACCTGTTTTTTTGTCTGAAACATCTTTTAAATCTCCTTTTTCAGTGATATTCGGAGCAATACCTGCACTGCCGAAAAAAACTATTAAAATATCAAATTGTAGAGAGTAGAGTCGGTTAACTTTAGTAGTAGTTCAGAATAAAATGAAAGAGTACATTCACTTAAGCACATCAAGACGACCCTGTGAAAGTAATCCATTACAATGCAATATGCCATTTTCATGAGTTAAATGATGCCTCTAATTCATCAAGGTTTAGGTACTTTGAGATGAGGAAATTATGATGTCCCGAAACAACACCTACCTCCTATTTCTTCATGAGTAATCAATTCTTCAGTCACCTTAATCACTGGTGAAGAGTTTGCATAAGTAGGATATTTTTCAGATTCAAAGTTAACACTGTCGTCTGATTGCTCCGATCCGCTTCCTTCTCCCAAAGCTTCTTCATCTTTCACTCTAAGATCTGCCAGAGAAGAGAGTATAATAAGTAACTCAACAGGATCCTGCAACATGTCCATCAGGGAGTTGAGTCCTAAACTCCTAATTCAGAATAGTGCCTTTATTACTTAAAAAGTACTTGCAGAAATACACGAATTTGACCATTCTCTAAGCCTAAGGAGATAAATAGTTGAGAGCAAAAAACAACTGCGTAGCAAAATGCATCTAGATCAACAAAGTCAGCAGTATGTCCACCATAAAGTAAGATCACAGCAGTAAAGATCCAACCAAACCATTTGACAAAAGGTGTATGCATTAGAGACTCCATGTCCGCCAGGTAAGAATGTATCCTAAAATCACATAAAAAGAGGGAGCGTGTTCACTTCAAAAGAATGCTACTAACAATTTAGACAAGCTTTCTTCATAAGATATCCTCACAATTAAAGATGGTTGCTACAACTATACTGGTGTTTTATGCAAACTTAGACCCGTAAATGCATCTCAACTAAAGAAAGACTTATTTCACTCAAATGACATATAAAATGGTTGAATTGTTAATGAGGGACTTCTTCATTTTGCGTGAAAATGTTCTTAACCCAAACAACAAAGAGCTCCAATGTAAAATACTACCATAATCTTTAAATTTGATGAAGATATTAACTAACCCATAACGTTAAAATGAAAAGACAACAATGGTATGTCAGAGGGTTTGTGCAAACCTGGAGAGAGCTGCAAGACATGATTCTGAGGTAGTACTGAAGAAGAAAGAAATAGGCTTTTCACATATGCCAAAAGAAGAACAGAAGCACACACGAATCCGATAAGGATGAGAGAGATCTGTGACACCTTCAAACCTCCCTTCATCCTTGAAGCTTAGGGATGTTTGGACTTGAACTCATTCCACCACAATGGACATTATTTTGCTTCAGAGTAACATCTGCCAATAAGTGAAAGGAAAATGATTGAGGCAAAAATAAAAGTGCTGTTTCTGGTGAAAAAAAAGTGCAGTTGGAGATTCACAGGCACAAATCTTGATATGGACCACAAAGCAGACACTTGTAGAACACAGAAAGCCACCTTCGACAGATTATAATGGACAACAATACTTTATAAAATACTATAAGCTCTCAAATCAGGAAGTAGGCATCTTTAAGAAACGGCATCAAATAGTACTCCTATTCTATCAAAGATAGCTGTCTTCCATAAGCTTCCTTCTCTAGATGTGAGAGCATAAGATGCTGATCCACTAATTAGAGACAAATTATACAATTTTAATCAATTGAGTCCAAGCACAACAAAGAATCATCCAATACTTAAAAAAGTCCATCCCTATCAACAGACCCTTTTTCGTTCCTTCACTTTATCCTATGAAAAAACAACATCCTGCCTTCAACCATTATCCCAATCAATATATTTCTGTACTCAGTCCAACCCCAACTCTAAAGACTTCACGGTTCAGTAATGTCCTGCAATAATAGATAGTTTCCAGCAAAACCATGGACTGATAACAATAATGCCATTGCTTCTTCCTACTGGCCACCTTCAACTAAAAATTGGGCCAAATTTTATCTTTGAAGCAAATCCATCCTGCTCGCTATTATTTTCTACCTGGCAAACTAATCCTAATAATTGAAGTAACATTAATACTACTGCAAACTATGTTGCTTGGACTCTCCAAAAATTTTGCTGCATCATATTGGATTCTCCAAAATACAGCACTTTCGGAGTATCCAACACACACACATCAACTTTTTTGAAGAGTTCGAGCAACATAGACTGCAAAACAAAGATAGCAGTTTTACCAACATGAAGGAATTATAATAATAATTAAATATAGAGCAGCACCAGCCGCCAGACGGATGAAGGGCTTAAATTGAAAACCCAGTACCCAGAATATTTAATTTACCACAAAATCAAGTTCCATAATTAAAATTCAGAGCACAAATATACAACAATTGGTTCTGATAATACTAGTAAAAACCAAATATAGTAGCTTTGTGAAGTCTAGGGAGGGTAATGTGTACGCAGCCTCACCCTTACCTTATGCAGGTACAGAGGTTGTTTTCAATAAACACTAGGCTCAACTAAATCATATCCAAAAAACAAGTACGTCAACCAAATAGAGTAGCAACAAGCCATGCTGAAAACAATTAGGAAAAGAACAAGTAGCAACGACAAAATGCAACACTAAAATTGAATAACATCTTGAAATACCCAGTGTCTGGAATATGTTAAATCCAACAAAATCAGAAACAAAAACAATAATTCACAGCAGAAATATATACAGCAACATACCTAATATAGTCTCACAAGTGGGATCCGTAAAGGGTAGGGTATACGCAGACCTTACCCCTACTGCCTGTAGTAGATTTGTTGTTTCTGATAGACCCTCAACTCAAGAGAAATCAGTAACGCACAAAATCTGTATAAAGATTGGATCTTTAAGAAATTTTAAGGTACCAAAAACAATATGAATCAAATCAATACTAAATATCCCAGTACATAGATATAGCAATGTCACAAAACACCAAAAAGATAAAGAGTAATGCTGTATTGAATCTGATTTATATACACGAAATGCATACCTAAAAATTGGATGAATTTGAACCTGGAAAACGTAGGATTGATGTTGGAAAAATGATTTATGAAGGGAATCAATAGATTAAATTGTGTAAGAATGATGAATTTGAGTTGAAAAACATAAGAATCACTTCAACAACTTAGAGAAAAAATGGGCTAGATGAGGTGCATGAAGTGTAAGTGAAGAAGAGGACAGGTGTGGGGGTAGGGGTAGGGGTACGGGTGGAGGTGGGGTAGTGTGAAAATGATACTAATGCATTAATCGACATGGATTATGGCGCCGTAGTGAGAATACTCCGCTTTGATTATATGTTTCAAGCTTGAACTCGAATATAAAAAAATCTTGATAAAGTGTCATTTTTCAAATAGACTCTGTAATCTGTAAATACATGATTTGAATTTAGTTAATCCGAATTTGATCTTTAATGTGTATTTCAAACATCAAATAGGAAATCAGAAAAAAAATACTAATACAATATTTTCATTTTTCTACACTGAAATTTAGTGTTCAATATTCATACTTACTAATTATTTTGAGAAAGCATTTTTAATAGAATAATTCTTTCATACTTGGACTCAAAGTGCTTTTAAGTTTCAATAAAAAAAAATTACAACTATTACAAAAGTAGTTGAAATGCGGTGCAATTGTGCTTAGTATTTTAATGAGTAGTTTTTTATATTTGTCTCTGTGTGGTCCATTTGTAGATCTCATATACTTTTTTTAATATGTTTTTTATTTAGTATTCAAAATTTATAATAGAACTTTGATTAAATTTGTATTATGTATCGCTTTTAATATGATTTTATTCATAGTCTTTTGGTTTTAAAATTTTATTCTTACTTTAAAAAGATCTAAAATAACAAATTAAAAATATAATCTTAAATTATCTATCGAGTCAAATATTAATATTACGTGAATTAAGAGGATGGGAGATCTGAATTTAAAACTTCTAGTAAGAATTTTTTAAGAATTTGAACATGAGACATCTAAATATAAAAATACTTTAAATACACAATTAAATTTTGATTATACATGTCTAGACACCTTAACTCGTTATCATTATATCAGTTAAAATTTCAAACTTTTAAAATGATCATCTGGATCCCTTCAAAATTTATTTGCCTTGTTAGTGTTAGATACTATAAGATATAATAAAGATGAATTAAATTGATAATTATCAATTGCAATCAAATTAAGGTGTGTAGATATACAATATTAAAATTGCAATGCTTACTTGTTACTTCATATTTGTAAGACCAAGTTTAAATGGATAATTATGTATATGCCAATTTGAAAACATAAAACACAGGATAGATATAAATAATTTTGAAAATAAACAGGGATAAATTTGGTCCTTTTTGTTTGGATTTTTTTTTTAATAAATAGTTAGACTCATACAACTTGTTTGGATGGTTGAAGACCATCTCCAACCCACCTCTATTTTACTCTCCATTCTCTATATTTGGAGAGTAAAATAGAGAATGGGCACTCCAACCCATCTCCAAATCACCCTCTATATTATTATTTCTATTACTTTCTAATTAACATATTATTTTACATATAATTTCATTAATTAAATATCTAATATTCATAATTCTTTTTTAAATATAATATAATATTTTAAAAAAATATTATTTAATATATACTATTTTAATTTCAAATTAATAGTATTTTAATTTTTTTTCTAATTTTCGTGATTAATTTTCATTATAAAGAATACGCAAAATTAAAATGACAAGATGGAAAAATTAAATTTAAATATACAATACATGATATGATAATTTAAATACAAGATAACAATACAATACATAACATAATAATTTAAATACAAGATAACAATACAATATAA
>JAJOOO010010952.1:0-34627 GCA_029582685.1 Solanum piurae
TCATACTTTATTAATCGCTCATGGTTCCCACAACCCTAGTTGTGGAGTTTAGTTACCCATAATCATATGAACACAATTCATGGTTTTAGATGAAAGAATGATGAACTTACGAAAGAAGAATAATAAACCCAGAATTTCAACACCAAAACTCTTCAAAACGATCTTAGGAAATTAATAATTGCTAAAGTTGCAAGGTAATCTCCCAAGTCAAGAACTAGAGTAGAATAATAATGTCTAACCCCTAAAAATGAGGTTTACATGCCCTATTTATAGAAAACAAGTCCTAAATAAAAAGGGAAACAAAATAAGGAAAGTTTCGTTCAGGCACGCGTCTTCAAGCCATGAGACTGACTCACGGACCGTCAATGGATCTACGGTCCGTGAGTCCCTTCCGTCAGCCCAGCCTTGAAAAATATTTCAGCTTCCAAAATCCAGCTTCTCTGAAGCAAACGACGGATGTGCAGTACGGACCGTAGATCGATCTACAGTCCTTCAATCCCCCTTCGTAGCTCCATACTTGGAATCTTTGAAAATCAGGTATTGGAACCCTCACAGTATCAATCTACGGATCAACAGTACGGTCCGTAGATCAATCTACGGACCGTCAATGAGCGCTGTGGTTTAACACTTGTCTAATTTCCCTGATTTCCCTTTTATGCTTTGGATGCTGATCTACTACCATCATCTACGGAGCGTCAATGGACCTACGGTCCGTCGATCACCTCCGTAGATGCCCTTTTCTGCACTTCTTTCAGCTGTCTCTCTAATTCTGCGCCTGAACATCTTTCTTGCAAAATATGATAAAAAACTCATAAAAACCAATACAAAAAGGCCCTAGACACACACAACTTGTAAGTGAACTGTATTAAAAATACTGTAACCTCACGGTATATCACCTTACCCTTTTCATGGAAGAAACTTGATGAAATTGTGACCTTTCTTGATCCATTACCCTTAATCCTCATGACTTGTGGTTTGTTGTGAATAGCCAACTTTGGCCAAAAGCCTAAGTTGGGGGTGTGGTGAAAAGAGAAGGTAAATCAAGAAAGGCAAAGAAGTCCCCTTGACCCATGATTTTGGGAAAGATGGAACCCCTCCATAAAAAAAGAGAAAAAGAAGAAAAGAATGAAAAAGAAAAAAAAATGAAAAAGTTGTGGAATAAAGTTGTGAAAATGCAAAAAGAACTGGGGTGTCAACAGTCCATGGAAAATGAATAATGGGGTGAGTTTTGAGCATGAATGAGGATGAGAAAGAGAAGGGAAGAAAGTGTTGTTCACGCCAAATTTCATGAGGATTACAACCATTGAGCCTAAATGACCATACATTTGCACTCAGCCCCGTTACAAGCCTTGAAAAGACCTTTTTGATCTTGAGTGAGCTCAAACAATTGTTGATTGGAAAATAAGAGCAAACCTATGGGTGAAATCATGCATTGTGTTCATCTTTGTGAGTGTGAGTGTTGATTGTGATTCCAAAGCTATAACTTGTTGAACCATTGTGTGTGAATATGGAATCATTTTTTGTGTGACGGCATTTGAGTACCTTTGTTGAGCTGGAACTTGCACTTAAAGAAAGTATTGTAAACTTGAGATTCTTTAATAATGGTGAGTCACAACTTGAATCTTTGAGTGCACAATTGATCTTTGCATGAGTAGGTTGAATATTTTTGTGTGCATTCATGATTGAGCCTTGTGTAGCACTGTTTGAGACATCCTTTTTGAACTGCTGAACTTGAGTTTTACTTGAGGACAAGCAAAAGTTTCAGTTGGGGGTATTGATGAGTCCATGAATTGGACTCATTTAGGGGTTTATTTGGATAGATTTAGTGTCCTCAAATGCTTATTTTGTGCCAATAACTGATGTAAAGTCCTTGTTTTCAGGTATTTGGATTGATGAACAAATCATGGACATTAACGAGCAAAAAGAAAGATGAAAGAACGAAGAAAAGAAGCCATGTTGATCGCCTAATCCATTGCGTGAATTGCCGAGTGGCTATTACCTCTTCTAAAGTTCCAGTCTGCCAAGCGTTGAAGGAAAAAATCAAGTCGGCGAGAGAAAGGAGCAGTCGGTGAGTCGCCGAACGCTTCCACGATGCAGTGTTGGATCACCCAAAGTTACAGAACTTGAGGATGCTGAAGGCCAAAGCAAAAAGGCGATGAAACTGACCAAAGGGCGGATCGCCGAGTTGATCGGCGATCCCGACTTACTGCACTGAATGGCCCTTCGCAACATTTTTTGGCGACTATAAATACATTTTCAAACATTATGTTTAATATCAAATTTTATTCTAAACATTCATTAGAGTAATTTTTGAGTTTGAACTGAAAGTATTGAGACTAAACTTTTCTTAGCTTTGAAGAATTGAAGTTTTCCATTTCTGAGAAATTGGAAATGGGTCTTTGAGATTCTTCAACTTTGACCTTTGTAAAGATGAAATTAATCTTACCTAGTTGATGGAAACATAATTTGGTAACGATTTCTATCTTTTTATGATGTCTAGCTAAAACCCCAATTTTTGGGGTGTGATTATGTGATTATGGGTTGATTTAGCTTGTGGGTATTGTTAATTGTTAGTGTAATTGCTGTTTAAAACTGATTTCAATCAGTAATTGTGGTTCAATTTAAAGGGTTGAAGTTGCAAATGCAACTCTACTTTCGTGTTTTTGGCTTGCTCAAGAGAGATGTTTTAAAACCAAGATTACTGATTTGATGGTCTGTGGGTATTGTGTTGTCATGGGTTCATTTCGAGAGAGTGAATCCTAAACCCTTTTCCACACATTCAGCTCGAGAGAGTGAATGGACTAAAGCGTATGATGTTCTTAATTGCTGCTTGTTGGTGTGCGAGAGAAACCAACTTGATTCGGGGTAAATTGTTTGAGAAAAAGTTTATCCCCACTAAAGTCTAGCTTATTCACTGATTTACAGCTATTTACTAATAGTTACAATCACTCACATATCTATATTCGCCTATAATTCAATCACATCCCAAGAACTCGTCTCATTACTTGTTAATTTTTGTTATTTGCTGCTATCGTAGTTGATAATTTCAATCAAAACCCCCCTTTTATTTGACACTTGTGTCCCCCTTAATTTGAATTATGTTTTTATTCGTAAATATCTATTCCTATGATTAACTTGAACATATTCAAACTTTGCTCTTGATTCTCAAACACATACCACTCCCTTTGGGATTCCACCCCAACTCATTTAGTTGGGTTATATTATGACTAACGATCTTTGACTCTTAGAACTGGATTAAGTGTCTTTGATAGCGTTATTCAATCAGGGTACCTAATGCACCAGAAGTGAAACTTCAGGGAGAGGTCATTAATGCTGAGTTCCGGCATGAAATCTGGATGTTGAGTCAAGTTGTGATGAACCAAGCCGGTTAACAGAGAGTGGTTCGTCAGAATATGGCTGATACATCCAGGATCCATGAGTTCTTAATGATGAATTCCCCCTAACTTCACAGGGTCAAATGTCACTTAGGATCCAGAGAACTTTATGGAGGAGAAACATAAGGAATTTGAGGTTATGCATGTTTCTGATGCTGAACGTGTTGAGTTAGCGGCATACCAACCGAATGTTGTTTCTAGAATTTGGTACGATCAATGGAAAAAGAGTAGGGAGGAAGGGGCACCAATTGTGAGCTGGACTACATTCTAAAGTTCCTTCATTGGGTGTTTCTTACCCCACAAGCTGAGAGAGGCAAAGGTTAGAAAATTTCTAACTCCTAAATAAGAGTCCATGAGTACCGCCTCAAGATCACTCAACTGTCCTATTATGCTTATAGATAGTTGATGATATGAGGAGTAGGATGAGTCTATTTTATCTAGGTTGTCTTGCTTGTGAAGTAAGGAGGGAAAGGCAACGATGCTGATAGGGGACATGGACATAGCAAGGATTTTGATCCATGTGCAGCAGGTTGAGGAAGATAAGCTGAAAGATAGGGAGAAGTTTTGCAACAAGAAGACTAAGACGACAGGTAATGAATCCGGACAGAAAAATGCCAGAAATGTGAACCGGTCATCTATTCTACAAATGCCAACCGGACCTGCTCCATCATTTGACAGTGCACCTGCACCATAGAACAGAGTTGAGTTCAGGAATCAAAATTCGTAGAACTTCATTGCTCAACCTGCTCGATCTCAGGGTAGTGTGGAACAAGGGGCCAACTGGACTCCTACCTGTGCTAAGTGTGGTAGAAACCATCTAGGATCATGTCATGACGGCTCCAATGACTTCTTCAAGTGTGGTTAGACAGGTCACTTCATGAGAGAGTGCCCTAAGAACCGGCAGAGTAATGGTAATGGGAGCAATAGAGCCCAATCTTCCTCAGCGGCTCCGAAAAATAGAGCTGCACCTAGAGGTCCTACTTCAGGGACAGGCAGAAGAGCAAATCATTTGTATGCTATCACTAGTCGACACGATCAAGAGATTTCACCAGGTGTTGTCGCGGGTATGATCAAAGTCTTTACTTTTGATTTATATGCATTACTTGATCCATGTGCGAGTCTATCTTTTGAGACTTTATATATAGCTATGAGGTTCGATATTCTTCCCAAACAACTTCTTGAGCTTCAGTGTTTCTACACCTATTGGTGAGTCTGTCCTAATTTAGAGAGTTTACCGTGATTGTGTCATCTCTGTCAATCACAAGGACACCATGACTGATTTAGTTGAGCTAGACATGGTGGACTTTGATGTCATTCAAGTTATGGACTGGGTTGTTATGCCTCAGTTGATTGTAAGACTTGGGTAGTTAAATTCCAGTGTCCTAAGAGCCAGTTGTAGAGTGGAGGAGTAGTTCAGCAGTGCCTAAGGGTCGTTTCATTTAATACCTTAAGGCCAGAAAGTTAGTCTCTAAGAGGTACATCTATCACTTAGTCTGAGTTAATGACTCTAGTGTTGAGACACTGCCTATTCAGTCAGTTCCAGTAGTGAGTGAGTTTCCAGAGGTATTATTAGATGATATTCTCGGAGTCTCTCCTAAGAGAGAAATAAACTTTGGCATAGACATTCTTCTTGATATTCGACCTATCTCTATTCCGCCATATAGAATAAATCCACCTCAGTTGAAAGAGTTAAAAGAGAAGTTGAAGGATCTTCTTGATAAAAGTTTCATTCGACCTAGTGTCTCACCTTGGGGTGCTCCAGTTTTATTTATGAGGAATAAAAATGGTTCTCTTCGAATGTGTATTGATTACCGCCAGTTGAACAAGGTCTTTATAAAGAATAAGTATCCTCTTCCGAGAATTGATGATCTTTTCTATCAACTTCAGGGTGCCACTTGATTTTCTAATATAGACTTGAGATCTGGTAATAATCAGTTGAGAGTTAGAGAGTTGTATGCAAAAATATTTAAGTGTGCGTTTTGGCTTGAGTCTGTGGCATTCTTAGGCCACATTGTATCCAGTGAAGGGATCCGAGTTGACACTCAAAAGATTAAAGTAGTGCATAACTGGCTCGGGCGCACATCTCCTATAAAGAGTTTCTTGGGATTGGCTGGTTATTATGGAAGGTTTGTCGAGGGGTTATCTTTTGTTTCACCCTCGTTGAAAAAGTTGACTAAGAAGACACTAAAGTTTCAAAGGTCTGAAGCTTGTGAGAAAAACTTTCAGGAATTGAAAACCTGGTTAACAACTACCCCAAAGTTGACCCTATCGGAAGGTACATAAGGCTATGTTATGTATTGTGATGCGTCCAGAGTTGGACTTGGTTGTGTATTGATGTATGATGAGTCCATAATTTGTACTCATTTAGGGCTTTATTTTGATCAATTTAGTGTCCTTAAATGCATATTTTGTCTCAATAACTGATGTAAATCCTTGAGTTTCAGGTATTTGGAGTTAGAGACAATAAATGGAGACTATGGAGTAAAATGGAACAAGGCAGCTGAAAGAACAAAGAAAATAAGGCTTAGCCATTGGGCGAACCGCCGACCGACCTTAATCTTGCCTAATGTTCCAGTATGCTAAGCCCTGAAGGAAAAGATCAAGTTGGCTATGAAAGGGAGCAGTCGGTGCATCGCCGAACAATTCTGTGTAGCAACACCATATTGCCCAATGATTAAAACACAAAGATGTTGAAGGGAAAAGCTTAAAGGCGATGAACCAGATCAAAGGGTGGATCGCCAAGTGCATCGGCGATCCCGATTAATTGTGCCGAGTAGTCCTTTGCAACACCAATTTTTGAAAACTATAAATAAGTATTTAATTATGTAGCTTAGTATCAAGTTGTACCGAATTATTACTGATTTTTAGAATATTTTATGTTGGAGTTATTAGAGTTTTTTGGAGACATTGTTCTTGAGCTCTGAAGATTTGAAGGTTTACAATTCCAAGAATTTGGAAGTGGGTCTTGGAGAATTTTCATCCTTGACGTGTTTAAAGACATTTTCTATCATACACATTTGATGGAAACACTTTTTGGTATCGATTTCTATCTCTTTATCATGTCTAGCTAAAACCCTAATTGTTGGGGTGTGATTATGTGAATATGGGTTAAATTTACTTGTTGGGTATTGCTTATTGTTAGTATATTTGTTGTTTAAATGTGATTTGTTTAGTAGTTGTGTTTGAACTTAATGAGATTGTAGTTGCAAATACAATTTCATCTTAGTGTTTTTGGCCTGCCCGAGAGAGAGGTTTTAAAACTAAAACTACTAAATCGATAGCCTGTGGTTATTGGGTCGTCGTGGGTTCAGCTTGAGAGAATGAATCCTAGGCCTTTTCCCACACATTCATCTCGAGAGAGTGAATGGGCTAAGGCGAAGCCTGTGCTTAATTGCTGCAACTCGATGTTCGAGAGAAACCGAGTTGATTCGGGGTAAGTTGCTCAAGAGAAAACTTACCCCCACTAAAGTCTAGCTTAGTTACAAATGTTCAGCAATTTACTATCAATAGCATTTACCCAGTTGTTCATTTTGTCCCATATTCCTATCACATCCCAAGAATCTTGTCTCACTATCTCGCATCTTTATATTTTTGCTATTTTCATTTTATTAGTTGATTACAAGCCCCCCATTGATAATTCGACATTCGTGTCACTTCTTGATTTAGTATGCTTTTACTCATAAATATTTATATCTATGATTGACTAGAACATAATTTTACTTTTCTATTGAATTCTCGATTACTAACCACTCCCTTGGGACTCGACCCCAACCCATTCGGTTGTGTTATATTACTACACGCGATCGTTGACACTTGAATTGGAAGTTGTGTCTTTGATTACGTTAAACATCAAAATGGCGCCGCTGCCGGGGATCAATGCTAGTTGAGAATTTTTAGTGAAGTTGGATTTTGTTCTTGTTAATTATAGTAATACTTACTTAATTTTTAGCTTTGTGTTTTACCTATTTGAGCTTTGAAACAGAAGAGGTGAGTATGTCGAGCAGTATTCGCGAGAAAATGGAGTTTCCTCCATTACAATTAATGATGTTCAGGAATCACATTCTAACCTTCAAAAAATTGGAAGGTGAACAGATTCATGAGGTATGGGAAACGTTTAAAGAACTGCTATTTCAATGCCCATCTCATGAAATTCCCGATATAGTCCTCCTTGATTTCTTTTACAGAAGTCTTGCTCCCGAAAACAAGGTTCTAGCTGACCAACTCATTCCGGGTGGTATTACACAATAGCCCAATGTGATAGCAGCTAACCTGCTTGATAACATGGCTGAAACAAACCAAGAAGTAGAGAAGGACTTCATGTTGGCCGCACTGATGACTAAGATGGATGAGTTGGCCAAAAACATAGCAGAGATTGAAGTCCAATGAAAAATAAAGGACAAATACATCCCTCCTCATGAGAGAAAAAGGACCAAGGACAATGAGGGTAAATGTGTCAAAGAAATGCTCTCGATCATTCTCCACAAGGTGAATGAACATGATAGGGTGCTGGAAAAAATGAAGGAGAGCATCGAAGTAATGAAATAGATGATTGATTCTCATTCCATATCAATCCAACTGCTCGAGAACCTTATAGGTCATGTGATGCCTCATCTCGACCCGCAGCAAAATAGGGGGTTGCCACGTGATGCTATGGCTAACCCGAAGAGTGGAGTTTAGGTGTTGACTCGCGTCGTGCCACGACGTTAACTAAGGTGCTATTTGAGAGGCAACCCAAAACCCTTTGTTGCCTTATTTTTGTTTTAGAAATAATGGTGTGTTGATTGTGTAGATTAAAGTGGTTGAAAATTGTAGATTGGTAAGCTAAAAGTTCCAGACGGCACATCACCTACCAGGTCAGCGATCCCGATGTATACCACTGTTTGGACCCCAACATTAACCGGAGGGCCTGTAAAACTCAGCAAGGTAAGTGAAAACTCAACGTGTCATCGAGTGGGTCGGCGAGTAGGACTAAAGTAGCCGAACGGAATATCGACGGTTTATTCAAGTGCCAAAGGTTTAAATTTTGAATTCTTTCAATTTCCCTCATTTTTCATCTTCCCAAACTCGCACCCATCTAGTATATTTGATATTTCTGCACTCTATAAGTATTTTAGTTGATGGATTGGTGCTTGGATTTGGATTACATTGAAGCTTATCTTTTAAGTCCTAATTAATCAGCAACAAAGGTTGGTTTTCCAAACCCCGAGTTTAGTTTATTTGAATTTGTACTCATTTGCAATGATCTTATCTTAGTGATGTATGCTGGTCCTCTCTAATAGAGTTAGAGTGTTTAAATGATTGAATTGAATCATTAATCATACCCGAATACTTACAGTGTCAATTTCTTATGCTCTTATGCGTTGAATTTGGTAAAATTTTGTGGGGTTGTGCTTGTGTGTTTTTTAGATTGTTTGGGAGAAGTATGAGTAACCCGTATTTGTGCTAAATGGTATAAATTGCATAATTATAGAGTGGGTGACACCATTCTTAAGGGCAGAAGTCGTCAAATGGAAAAATTTTGCAAAACCGGGAGAAGTCTAGGTATTCCGGGGTGATGGGTGTTATGGGTATGAACTTAATTAAACTAATGCATGCGTTGATTTTGTTTTCGGGGGTTGCGGGGTTGAATTCGAGAAGTTGGTTTGAAAATAGGCACGTTGAGCCGTTTGGCGAGCTAGGTCGAGCTCGCTAAACCACTTGGTGGGTCACCTAATCTCCCAATCTCTCCTTTTATTTCATGGCTTATTTGATTATTGATTCTGTAACTTTCGGTGAAAAGCCTGAGGTCGCCAAAAGCACTCGGTGACTCACCAAAAGTCTTCTCTCTCGCCCTTGTCTACTCTCCTATATCCCTTTGCACTATAGCTTTCAGTGAACTAACTCTTGATCACCCAATGATGTCGGCGATAAGCTGACCGAATCGACGAGTTTGCCTGCAAATGATTTGTTGTGCATTTATAGAATATTTTTCTAACCTTGTCTCGAAGTTGCAGACATGGCCAAACCTAAGGTTTCAGGTGGAAACAGACCACCCCGAACGAAGGGAAAGAGGATCGTCACTAATGTAGAGGCAGTTGCATCCAAAGGCAAAGCTACCAAACCTCCCACATCTGGTGGGAAGGAGGAAAGGAAAGGGCAAGGAAGACCGGGGAGTCTATGCATCTTCTTGTCGAAAGCCCATTTCAACTACTCCACAAAACCCTAATTTTCCTTCATGGGCCCGGGAGTTCTATGCAATTGTACAAGCCTTTTGGGTGGATTCGCAGGTGGCCACTCCTAGTGGGCCTGGCACTGTTGATGGTTTTGAGATAGTTCCAGATGCTGATGCCCAGATCTTGAGCACTACTCCGGGGACTAATGCCCAGACAGATGGAGCGACTGCTTAGACAGGATCCCCTCTTTACCTTCCTCTCTGTATTACTTTATTTTAAATTTTGGATAATGTTGTTTGCATTTGAGGACAAATACTTTTATTTGTGGTGGGGTGAGGCCCACCTTTGTGTCCTTTTGTAACTGATGTTTTGATCGTGTATTCAGGTTGTTATGCTTAATGTTGTGTTATACACTGCTTTTTGGCGGATGTTTGAACTTGTGGCTCTTTGTGCTTTAATTGTAAAGGATTTTTTACCCTTCCAAACAAAATTTGCCACCTTTTGTATGTGTTAAATGTGGTTGTTCTCTTGCAAATTTAAATATCGGTTTTGATAAATACCGATTGTAGACACGTAATTTTTGACCGAACATAAGGCTTGACACTTATTTTTATTCCTTAAATATTTATTTTAAGTTAGATATTTTGATTTTTGTCTTATTTTAGTAAGTTTATTTTAAAAGATTTGAAAATAACAAAAAGAAAAGATATTTTCAATATATTAAACTTGTTGGACATTTTAAAAAAATATTTTCTTTGATGATAATCTTTTAAAAGTATTTTATATTATTAATAATTGTGATTAAAACAAAGTAGTATGAGATTTTGCTTTGCTTTAATATCATAAAACATGAAAGAATGAGTCAAATATTGTTAAAAAATAAAATAAGTATATATATATATATATATATATAAATCAGTTTCTATTTTTGTGCCTAAGAATTATATGAAGGGATAGAGTTTTAAATTTCAATTGTGTTCTTTTGCGGGCTGTTTTGCTGTTAGTTTTATTATTATTTTAATTAGTTGATATTTTATTATTTATATATATAATTAATAAAACTAAAACTAACATAAAAAATAACCGAACTAATCTAACAAAATCCACCCCACACTCCCACTCCCTCACGTTTTCCTCCACATTCCACACCCCACTGCCCCACTCCTACACCTATCCTAATTCCTATATAATATACCTACACACTACTAATAGGTAGATGATGAGCAAAGAAAAATAGAAGAGAAAGAAGATTTACAGCAACATACTTCTTTCTCCACGCGTACAATACATACGCATTCGTCCTCTTATTATACATATTTTTCTCCACTCACAAATAAAGGTTGAGTTTGAGGTTTGCTTTCATGGTTTCAAGTTCGTGGTTTCCTATTAGGACTGCTTTCTTTTCGTGAATTTGATTTTCGCAAGAGGTACTATTTAACATTTATTTTACAATTTGATTTTTCATGATTATATAGTATTTAATTCCAATGTTATGAATTGGCTCAAATTCTAAGTTTGTTCAACCTTTTCATTATAATATTGAAGTACGGTAAATATGTATATATTGTTAAATTTAGAATAAATTTTGTATAGTATCATATTTTGATATTTATGTCTAGTATCCGGTGATATCGTTCTCGCTCCTATTTTTACCACACAAATTCATATTCTGTTTCTTTTTACTTATTTTTAACATATTTATTTGTGGATTAAAGCATGAACAAAAGTATTTAAATGATTCCATGTATTAGGTAATCTATAAAGTTGATTCCGATAGTACGCCTTACTTTTCTCTCCTTATTATTTTTAGTATTGATACTTTATTGTAAATATGCATTTAACTGTTTAAAATATAGTCTCTTTCGTTATTAGCCTTAAATACGTTAAAATATTAACATAGTTTATGATAATATTGGATGAGGGATTTGTGAGGTAGAATTGATTTGTAATTTGTTTAATGCTAGTGTTAATTATCATCTAAAGTAGGCTATTGATTATTATTTTGAGAAAAATAAATGTTGTTTTGATATACAATTCTCACTTCTTTTTTTTTTATTTCAAATAACAAGAAATAAAAATAAAACAAAAACAATATAGACACTACCTACCTACATATACGACACAACAAATAAAAAAACAAGAAAGATAAACAGAATGAAAAAAAAAACAAAGAAAAAGAATATTAAAAAAGAACCAAAAAGAAAATATATAAAAATAATAACCAAAGCAGCAAAAAATATTTTTTAAAAAAGAAAAGGTTAGAAAATGGACGAAGGCACAAAACGAAGGAAGAAAAAAAGGAAAACGTACATTTACTTTATTTTATTTTATTTTAATTTTTAATTTTTTGTTAGATAAGTAATAATAAAAATTAATTTCATCTCAATTAAGAATGTGGTTCCACATCTTTTTGAGATACTTAAGAAACTCAAGGATGCGGTTGCGCACCTTGGCCAAATTCAAGGATGCGGTTACGTACCTTAGCCAAATTATTTTAATAATTAATTTTTTTAATTCAAACCAATAGGTGTAAATTGAGATTATTAGGTGTGATGAATTCGAGAGGGGAAGACAGTTATGTCTCCAAATGCCAAGATCGAGAATGCAATTATGCATCCAGTTTAAGACTACTAAAAGTTCAACAATAAAAATATGAGTGAAATTGTAGCATGTACTAATGTATCCAAAAATAATTTAAGTCAAGTATAAGTCAATAAAAGCGACTGTGCTAGAACCACGGGACTCGAGGGATGGCTAATACCTTCCCCTCGGTCAACAAAATTCCTTACCCAAAATTTGTTTTCGCAGACCAAAATTAAAGAGTCATTTCCTATTGATTAGGGATTCAAAAAGGTGACTTGGAACACCATAACTCAATTGTGGCGACTCTAAAAATAAAACAATCCCTAATCAATATCGTCACTAATTGGAAAAACCCTTCCGCCGGTGTGCGAAAAAGGGGTGTGACACCGATGTCTTGAATAGTGCTCATAATCGAACATAAATGAATGCTCTACAATGAGGCCAATTGATGTTGCATAGACAATATGTGAACTCTTTGCATCTCGTTGGGACTAGCCAATTAACAAATTGAGTCTCTTGTAATGAACGTTGCACACTAGCGAAAGTGTGGAGTCTTATTTGACTTTAGTGTCAATGCCTTGTGTGATGAGCTTACCGTTAATCATGCACGATGACACCTAGAATTTTTCCCGTTGGTTCGGTTAACTAAGTGATGCAATTTCTTGAGATGATCTTAGGCAACTTTCAATAGTGTGAACCAATTTGAAAATATACCTCTTTTGTGGCTTACCTTGTGAGTGTGTGAACCTCTTTTGAGCACCCTTTGAGCCTTGACCTTTTCTTGGAAGAAGCTTGGTAACATTCTAACCTCTCCTTATCCATCACCCATAATCCTCATGATATGTGGTTTGTTTGAATAGCCAACTTAGACCAAAAGCCTAACTTGGGGGTGTGGTGAAAAGAGAAGGCAAATCAAGTAAATGCAAATAAGTCCCTTGTGCTCATGTTTCGAGAAAAATGGAACCCCTCCATATAAAAGAAAAGAGAGAAAAGATTGAAAAAGAACAAGAAATAAAAAGTTTTGAAATAAAGTTGTGGAAATACAAAGAAAATGGGGGTTTCCAATGAATCATGGAAGATGAATAAGAGGTGACTTTTGATCTAGAATGAAATTGATAAAGAAAAGGAAAGAAGGTATTGTTCACATCATATTTCATGAGGATTGCAGCCTATAAGCCTAAATGACCATACCATTACACTCAACCCCGTTTCAAGCCTTAAAATGACCTTTTTGATCTTGAATGAGGTGAAGCAAAAGTCAATTGGAAAATAAGGGCAAACCTATGGGTGAAATCATGCATTGTGTTTATCTTTGTGAGTGTAAGTGTTGATCTTGATTCCAGAGCTTTAAATGATTGAACCATTGTGTGTGAATATGGAATCATTATTTGTGTGAGGGCATTTGAATACCTTTGTTGAGCTTGAGCTTGCATTTGAAGCAAGTATAGTGAGTTTGAGATTCTTTGGTAATGGTGACTCACAACTTGAATCTTTGAGTGCACAATTGATCCTTGCGCAAGTAAGTTGAGACTTTTTGTGTGCATTTATGATTGAGTCTTGTGTAGCACTGTTTGAGACATACTCTTTGAACTGCTGAACTTGAGTTTTACTTGAGGACAAGTAAAAGTTTAATTTGGGGGTGTTGAATTTGATGTTTGATGTAATCAAAGACACAACTTCCAATTCAAGTGTCAACGATCGTGTGCAGTAATATAACCCAACCAAATGGGTTGGGGTCA
Source organism: Solanum piurae (assembly GCA_029582685.1). NCBI lineage: Eukaryota > Viridiplantae > Streptophyta > Magnoliopsida > Solanales > Solanaceae > Solanum > Solanum piurae. The sequence goes on from JAJOOO010010952.1 coordinate 13,870, forward strand.
AATCCCAAGGGAGCGGTTAATAATCGAGAATTAAATAGAAAAGTAAAATTATGTTCTAGTCAATCATAGCTATAAATATTTACGAGTAAAAGCATACTAAATCAAGAAGTGACACGAATGTCAATTATTAATTGGGGGTTTGTAATCAACTAATAAAACAAAAATAGCAAAAATATAAAGATGCGAGATAGGGAAACGGGATTCTTGGGATGTGAAAGGAATATGGGACAAAATGAACAACTGGGTAAATTCTATTGATAGTAAATTGCTGAACATTTGTAACTAAGCTAGGCTTTAGTGGGGGTAAGTTTTCTCTCGAACAACTTACCCTGAATCAACTCGGTTTCTCTCGAACATCGAGTTGCAGCAATTAAGCACATCCTTCGCCTTAGCCCATTCACTCTCTCGAGCTGAATATGTGGGAAAAGGCCTAGGATTCATTCTCTCGAGCTGAACCCACGACGACCCAATAACCACAGGCTAGCGATTTAGTAGTTTTAGTTTTAAAACCTTTTTCTCGACCAGGCCAAAAACACTAAGATGAAATCGTATTTGCAACTACAATCTCATTAAGTTCAAACAAAACAACTAAACGAAATAACATTTAAACATCAAATAGACTAACAATGAGAAATACCCAACAATAAATTTAACCCATATTCACATAATTACACCCCAATAATTGGGGTTTTAGCTAGACATTACAAAGAGATAGAAATCGATACCAAAAAGTGTTTCCATCAAATGGGTACGATAGAAAATGTATATAAACATGTCCAGGATGAAGATTCTTCAAGACCCACTTCCAATTTCTTGGAATTCTAAACCTTCAAATCTTTAAAGCTCAAGAACAATGTCTCCCAAAAACTCTAAGAACTCAAACTGAAAATATTCTAAAAATCAATAATAATTCGCTACAACTTGATACTAAGCTACATAATTAAATGGGTATTTATAGTTTTCGAAAATTGGTGCTGCAAAGGACTACTCAGCGCAGTTAGTCGGGATCGCTGATGCACTCGACTATCCGCCCTTTTGTCTGGTTCATTGTCTTTTAGCTTTTGCCTTCAACATCTTCGCATTTTGATCATTGGTGATATGGTGTTGCTTCGCGGAACTGTTCGGCGACGCGTCGACTGCTCCTTTTCATCGCCAACTTGATCTTTTCCTTCAGGGCTCAGCACACTTGAACATTAGGCGAGATTAAGGCCGTTCGGTGGTTCGCCTAATGGCTTCGGCGATCCTCAGCCATTCTTTTCTTCTTTCTTTTAGCTGCCTTTTTCCATTCTGATCCATAGTGTCCATGCTTTGTCTCTAACTCAAAATACCTAAAACTCAAGGATTTACATCAGTTATTGAGATAAAATATGCATTTAAGGACACTAAATTGATCAAAATAAAGCCCTAAATGAGTACAAATTGTGGACTCATCAATGTAGAATAACCAAATTATGACCTATGCCTCCAGACAACTTAAAGATCACGATAAGAGTTATTCGACTCATGATCTCGAGTTGGCAGTGGTAGAATTTGCTTTGAAAATATGGTGTCGCTATCTCTATGGTGTTTATGTAGACGTTTTCACTGATCGCAGGAGTCTTCAGTATGTTTTCGGGTCAGAAAGAGCTTAATCTTGGACAGAGGAGGAGGTTGGAGTTACTCGAGGATTATGACATGAGTATTATCTATAACCTAGGTAAGGCTAATGTTGTTGCTGATGCTTTAAGAAGGTTATCTATGGGTAGTACTGCCCATGTTGAGGAAGGCAAGAAAGAATTGGCCAAATATGTGCACAGGCTTGCACGATTGGGAGTCTGGTTGTTAGATTACAATGAAGGTGGAGTGGTGGTGATGAATGGGGCTGAATCATCACTAGTGTCTGAAGTGAAGGAAAAATAAGACCAAGACCCCATTTTTCTAGAATTAAAGGTGAATTTTCATAGGCAAAAGGTGATTTCTTTTGAAGAAGGGTGAGATGGTGTATTGAGGTATCAATGTAGAACGTGTGTACTAAGGGTGGATGAACTCCAAGAGAGGATCATTGAAGAAGCTCATAGCTCTAGATGTTAAATTCATACCCATCCCATAAACATGTATCGTGACTTGAGAGAAGTCTATTGGTGGAGTAGCATGAAGAGGTGTATTTCAGATTTTGTGGCTAAGTGTCCAAATTGACAACAAGTCAAGATAGCGCACCAAAGGCCGGGTGGTATGGTTCAAAATATAGATATTCCAGAATGGAAGTGGGATATGATTAATATGGATTTCATTATTGTCTTTTCACGGTCTCGCAGACAACATGATTCGATTTGGGTGATTGATCCGATGACTAAATTAGCCCATTTATTGTTAGTAAATACTACCTATTCAGACGTAGATTATGCCAGATTATATATTCAAGAGATAGTCATAGTTAATGGAGTTAATGTGTCCATCATTTTATATAGAGGCGTACAATTGACCACATAATTTTTGAAGTCTTTCCAAAAAGGTTTGGGTTTGAAGGTAAATTTGGAGTACTACTTTTCATCGTCAGACTGATGGTCAAGTAGAGTGCACAATTCAGACCTTAGACGATATGTTGAGGGCATGTGTGATCGATTTCAAAGGTAATTGGGATGATCACTTACATCTCATATAGTTTGCTTACAATAATAGATATCACTCTAGTATCCAAATGGCTCTGTATGAGGCTCTTTATCAGAGAAGGTGTAGATCTCCTATTGGATGGTTTGAGGTTGGTGAAGCTGAGTTGATAGGACCGGATTTGGTTCATCAAGTTATGGAGAAGGTTAAAATTATTCAAGAAAGGTTTAAAACAGCGTAAAGCCATCAGAAATCCTATACATATGTTAGGAGAAAAGACTTAGAGTTTGAGGTGGATTATTGGGTTTACTTAAAGGTTTCACCTATGAAGGATGTCATGACGTTTGGTAAGAAGGGGAAATTTAGTCCCTGATACATTGGTCCTTAGAGAATATCCAAAAGAATTGACAATGTAGCTTATGAGTTGGAGCTACTATTAGAGTTACCAACAGTTCATCCGGTATTCCACATTTCTATGTTGAAGAAGTGTATGGGCGATCCTTAACTTATTATACCTACTGAAAATATTGGTATTAAGGACACCCTATCTTATGAGGAGGTACCCATTCAGATTCTTGATCGACAAATTCACAAGTTGAGAATGAAGGAGGTGACATCAGTCAAAGTCCTATGGAGGAATCAATTCGTTGAGGAATCTAGTTGGGAAGCTTATGAAGATATGAAGAAGAGATACCTACATCACTTTCCTTCTGGAGAAATTCCTGACCAATGGAATGACACTTTGTAAAACACTTTTAAAATTGATATGCTGGATTATATTAATTGCATGTTGAGTGTTTGAGTTGGGTGTTAGAAGTTCCCACCCCAGTTCTACTTAGAGTGATCTGATCCAAGGACGAATGGGCCCAAGTGGGAGATATTGTAACACCTCGGACTTAGAAAGAGCTACATTGAAATTGGTACAAGTTACTCTTCAATTATGAGTTTCGAGTCAACTTCAAATAATCATAACTTTTTGCACATAATATGTTAGGTTTCCCATGAGGTATCAAATCGAAGGTCTTTGAGTCCTCTTTCCAAAGCCATCAAGTTTGCTAAATTCCAAGTTTAGATAAAGGATATATGCCTTTTTGCGTGAAGCCTGTCTAGTTAAGGCAATACATCCATTTTAAGGAGGGGTATTTTGGTCTTTTTCTTACGCCACTCGCCTATAATGTTTTTTCTGACTCTTTTAGGGGTCATTTTCATTCCAAAAGAGCGTAGGGGTTTTAGAGAGATGTTAAAGAGGATAAAAAGAAGAACATTTAAGATTCTTGCAAGCTTTGAGGATTTTCGCGAAAAACTTATTTCTTTCGAGGTATGTAAGTTTTCATAGTGATGAGTTTGTTCACCCTCGCGCATATCATGAGTTTTATTTATGAATTCCTCCATGAGATTGTGTATATTGATATTCTTGATGAAGTTCTTCAAGTTTTGTGCTTCATTCTTTGACAATGGAGTCATTTTGAGTTCTTGAGGTGAGCGTCTTACAAATTAGTGTTGTTCTTGAGGAATTTTAATGGATTTTTGATTAATTGTTTGGGATTATGAATCTAAGGAAGTTTTGAGGAAATCAATCGATTCTAGATGAATTAGGACAAAAAATCGAGAAGAAAAATTCGTCAAAAGTTTTTAGGGTTGGGCATAGACTGCCCGCCCCCATAGCGCCAGAGGTGCCGGCGCCCTGCGCTTACAATGCTCTCCAAACCAGCCCCAGTAAGTTTAGGTTTGGCGCGGTGCACCAATGATGCACTAGGGGCGTCAAGCCCCTTTCGCCTCCGTTCTTCGTCTGATATGCGTTCCTTTGAATCATGCCTTTGCTCTCTTCTTATTACCAACTATCTAAGTCTTTATTAATCATTGAGAGACCCTATATATCTTGAATCATAACTCTTAAATATTCATTTTAAATCAAAGTAAAGATTAAGAGTAAAGTTCGAGAAAACCTTTTTGAGCCATTTTGAGAAGTCTTTTACAATATTGTAAAACTTTTTTTAACAGTTGAGCGAATGAGTAAGAGGATGAGAAGAGTTGAGTTGAGTTTCATGTTTCAAAATAAGTATAAGGGAACTAAGTGATCACAAGTGTAAACATTTTTTTCATTTAAAACGAGAGGAAACCTTGATTTCTAAATGAGTTCATGATGAGTTTTTGAGTATTATCGCTTTTAAAAGATTTTTTTGAGGAATAATATAAAATTGAGGAAGAGTTATGTTTTTAAACATATGAGCATGAGTTATATATTATTGGGAGTAGTATTGAGCACCCATATAGGGATGAGTTTAGACAACTCAAAATCCTCATAAACCATGTATGCCAACATGGGCAAAGGATCATACTTTTTAGATGATTCCTTATTGCTTTTAAGCATAGCTTAGTAGATCCACTTAGTTGGGGATTCATTAACGTTCCAAGTACACATCATCAAATTCTAGGTGTAAATAATTGTTAATTAGTATAAAACCCAATGAAGAGTTGAGATCGAACCCATAGGGAGTTGTACATGTCTAAAATTTAGTTATGAAGTAGTAAACGTTATCTATTCAGTTATAGGAATATATATTATCGGAAACAAGTAAATAAATCGATGGGGTGACAAAGAATGTCATATGGGGGGTTTATATGATCAATTATCAGCTGCAACGCAAGTAAAACAGAGGAAATAACAAGGTAGATAGGAATTCTCGGGATGTGATCGATTATAGTAAAATTTCATCATATGGGTAATTGAATTTACTAACAAACAACTAAATATCAATGGGTAGGCTAGACAATAAGGGTGATAATTTTCTCTCGAACAATTACCACGAATCAAGTGATTTCTTTCGAACATCAACAAGCTAAGCAAAGAAGAACAACCCACACCTTAATTTAACCACTCTCTCTCGAGCTAGATAGGTAGAATCGGATTTAGAGCTTACTTTTTCGAGCCAAACCCATATCAACCCAATAACTACAATCATCAATCGAAAGATTTGGTTCTAAAACTTCTTTCTCAAGCAAGCCCATAACTTTATACTAGAATTGCATTTGCAACTACAATTCATATGTTATAACACAACTAACAATTAAACCCACTTCAAATTAAGCATTAAAATCAGTAAATAACAATATCAATAAGCAAATCCAGCCTATAATCACATGATCACACCCCAAGAATTGGGGTTTTAGCTAGACATCATAAAGGTAACAACCATTACCAACTCGATTGCCCATCAGCTGAGTCTAGTCTTCAATCTTTTACAATGTTCTAAAATCATCAAATTCCGAACATCCAATTGCAATCCTCGAAATTACAATGTAAACTAGAACAATTTCAAAGAAAAGTCTAACACTAAGCTTTGAAATCAGAATTGTCTGGGGAACTCCTTCAAATTCTTTTAAAAATCCAATTTATAGTTGCCTACATTTTGGCCTGAAAGTCCATTGGGCGCAATAAGTCATGCCTCGCCGATTTGGTCGGCGATCTGCTTTTTGTTCTCCTCTGTCACCATTTGGCATTCATCTTCAACATTTCAAGTCAGGTAACTTTGGCCGATCCAAATTTTTATTGCCGAACCAATCGACGATCCGCCGATTGCCCAATTCTGTCGCAAACTTGGTTTTGTTTTCAGGGCTGGCACGCTGGAACCTTAGGCGAGCTGAAGAGCCACTCGACGGTTGGCCGAGTGGTCTTGGCGATCACCAAGATCTCTTTTCCGTCACTTCTTCAGCTTATTAGTTCCTTTTAAGTCTGGTAGTGTCCTTTCCCTGTTCTTTAGCCTATAATGCTGCAAATCTACACTTAAACATCAATTTAGAGCATAATTTAGGCATTTGAGGACACTTGTGCTATCAAAACAAAGCCCAAATGAGTCAAAATCTCAGACTCATTATCACCCCAAACTTAAACTTTTGCTTGTCCTCTAGTAAAACTCAAGATCAATCAGTTCAACAAGGCTGTCTACAAACAGTGCTGCATAAGACTCAGCATAAATGCATAAAACAAGGTTCAACTTACTTATACAATGGTCAATTGTACAGTCAAAGTTTCAAATTTTGATTCACCATCATCAATTTCACTCAAGCTCATAGTGCTTGATTCAAAAGCAAGTTCAAGCTCAACAAAGGTACTCAAAATGTCGTCACAACAAAGATGATTCCATATTCAGACAAAATTTATCATCAAGTCAAGATTTTGGTATCACATGAACACATGCACGACTTCACCCATAGGCTTGCCCTTATTTTCCAATCAACATTTGTTTCAGCTCACTTATGATCATGAAGGTCTTTTCAAAGTTTATAATGGGGTTGAGTGTCAAAGTATGGTCATTTAGGCTTTAGTGGCTTCTACCTTCATGAAGTGTGGCCAAAAAATCATTTTCCCCTTCTCTTTCACATTCAAACATGATCAAAATTCACCCCATTATTCAACTAGACATGAAGCGCCGGATACCCCCATTTCACAAATTTTTCTCTTTTTCGATCATTTTCCTTTTCTTTCTTTTTTACAGCGAGGGGTTCCATCTTTTTCAAAGTAATCAACTCAGAGGGGGGATTTTTCACATTTCTTGAGCCCCTTTCTTCTTAGCCTAAGTTGGCTATTCTCACAAACCAAAGCTTCATGAAGGCTATATGTGATGGGTCAAAGAGGTCAAAGTTGTTCAAGTTTCATCGAAGAAAGGGGTAGGTTCAAAAGGTGTCAAACAAGATTCACACATCTCACAAGGTTGCACACAAAGAGGTATATTATCAAATTAGCTCACTCTTCAAAATTCTTGCCTAAAATCATTTCAATTTCTCACTTCACTCAATCAATCGGACCAACTGGTCAAGTTCTAGGTTTCATGAAGAACAATGTTCAAGACAACCTCAGCACAAGACATTAGTACAATTATCAAACAAGACTCCACACTTTCTAGCTAGTGTGCAATGTTCATCACAAGAGATTCATTCAACAACCGGCTAGTCACAACGAGATGCTAAAAGCTTACATATTGCCTATGTAACTTCATTTTCCTCATTATAGCAGAACATTCATTTTGTTTGATTAAGAGCACTATTTAAGTCACCGGTATTGCCGATAATCGACACTCAAATTTGTACAAGAACTACCACAATCACACACGCAAGAGGTGGCAAAATTTTAAAATTTGGCTCAAAAACCATTTTCTATCAAAATAATAGGCCACAACATAATTCAACAACCAATATGTATATAAAAACCAATAAGCTTCAATATTCATATCACAAAAACACAATATTCACAAAACAGCCCACAAAAGAGGTATAGGTATGAAAATACCTCACCCCACCAACAAAATATGCAGTTTTCCTCAAATGCAACTAAAAATACAAATAGTAAAAAAAGTAACAGAGACGGAGGGGAAAGGTCATCCTGCCAGGCTAAGCCTGGGGTGAAGTATGCATATATGTCGCTCCATCTGTTTGGGCATCAATGCCTAGTGTCTCAGCATCCTTGTCTCCGCTAGAGCCCACCATCGAAGTATCTCTCCGAGAGACCTGTCAAGCCGTTTCATACATGGCACTTTCTAAGTCAGCCATGTGCTCATAAATAGCTTCCTCTTAACCACCAAACTACTTATCATTTGTCTCAGCTTCTGACTCAGCTGCAACATCATCAACTCTCACCTCATCTCCGGTTGTAGTAGCCGGAGGTACTTCTGAACATGCTAGAATATCTGAGCTGGGACATCTAGTATGTCCACGGTACCAAAGAGCATGGAGAAGTCGGTGGACTTTAGCTCATCCACATCCTTTCGGAGTCCCAGAAGGTTGGCCTTCAAGGTTATCACTTTAGTATCAAATCCCCGTCCTCTCACACATACCACATCTCTCATCGTAAGGGCATCAATAGAAGATCTGAGATGTGTCAAAGCAGTAGCAATAACTCTCTCGATCATCCTAGAAATGGCAGCCTCTAGCAGAGAGGCACGCGTATCAGCAGATTAGGCCACATGCCCCATCTTATATAGTATCACCTGGGTGATCGGAGGCCAAAAAGTAGAAACAACAATAGATCTAGGGGGCAGGGGATCATCAGAAGTATTGGGAGTGCCAGAAGGAGCGGAGCTAGATGTACCTGAAGGCTAGTGGCTGGAGTAGACATTTTTACCTCTGTAGGTATCATATCAATGTCAACCTCCGGGGATGTGTCCACCGAAGCTACCCTCCTCCTATCATCCTCGTCTCTTATGTACTCGGCCTCCATACACCGGATGTCAGTAGCAGATGTAGGTGTGAGCTCGATATCCCTTTTCTTGTCTCATGGAACTCAGGCCCGTAGTCACAACTCGGTGATCAACACCAAAAAATGAAGACATGTTTGGCACTGCTTGTCCCTCATGGCAATCTTCTGCATAATGATCGAGACAAAATTAAGCCACTTCCTAGAAATGATACTCCCAAGGCAAGCCATCTTTGGGTGGCAGAGGATAGTATCATTCTGTCACGACATTATCGTGTTGCAAATGAATCCAAACCAATATCTAGCTGCGACATTTAGGTCCTTCTTTTCTATCAATGCGATAGCCTAAATCCACCTCGAGATGGTGTCAAATAGAAGGGGGGGCCAACCAACCCTTTAAATCATCCAGAGTATTTGTCGTTATCATGCTCTAGTATTCATGTACAAAGTGGGAGGCATGATTGAATACAACGTTTATATCATCACTGCTGCATTTCACCTTCTTCCCTCGGAACATCATAAAGTCCACCGGCATGAAGGCACTAGCCTTCTTCTTCCCCCGAGGCACCAAGTCACTATACGCTAAGTAGAACTCCCGGACCCAAGTAAGAATGTATGGGCAACGGGGCTTGGTGAAGATCTCGAATTTGTGGAACATGACAGTGTACCACACTGCTAAATACCTGTCCACTACACCATCTATGGGAAATCTCTTCTCTTCAAGTATGGTCCTCAGTCCCTCGGCCTTTAATTTGTTAAGATATGGGGAAAGGGAACCTGTACTTGTGGCGCCGGGGCCATAGTTTATGCTAGAGCTGCAGCTTGAGGTGGAGGAGTAGTCTGAAGCACCAGAATCCTAGACGGATCATGCTTCGCCTTGGAGCGAAGCTCTGCTCTCCGAGCCTATAGTAGTTGGTCATCCTTAGGCTTAGAGATGGAAGCATCAGAATCTTGAGAATCCCCCTCGTTATCTGATGAGGGGATGCGAGTCTCGTAGACTCCCTCACTATTGGAGCTACACTCTGGTGTTTCAGTCATGGGCGCGTTGCCCTTGCCTTTGCCTTTTCCTCCCTTGGTAGGGACTTCGTCTGCCTTTGATCTGGATGCAGCTACACCCTCATCAATAATCACTTCACGTGCCCTTTTACGGGGCAACATACCAATCATGTTGGTCCTAGCCATTCCTGCAAACAATTTAGAAAGATGTTAGAAAATTTCCAGAAATGTGTAGAAAAAAAGTTGCAGAAAAACTCACTGAGCCGTTCGGCGAGTCGCCGAGTAACTTTGGCAAGCCCAGTCGGGCTCGCCAAATGTCCCAGCATAAAAAATCAAAAATTCAAAGTAGGTCGGCGATGTCCAGGGCCTCTTTGTGGATCACCGACACCAATCGGTATACTAGAAGTAGACCGCCGAAACTTATAGTGTATTTTAAAGGATTAGTGGCGCAGAAGTCGATCAAGAAACACTTTCGATGTGTCGCTGAGTGAACTCGGTGAGCATATGTTTATTACCAAAACTTACAGACAACAAAATCAATAATTTGATAAATTAAGGGCGATCTAGGGGGACTTAGGTGAAGCGACTAACCAATCGGTGAGCTCGACCCAGCTCGCCAAATAGCCCTTTGTGCCAGTTTTCTACCCCTTTCTTCAAAATTCAACCCGCAGCCCACGAAAACAAAATTAAACACAAATACTATGAAATTAAAGCAAGACCCATACTACCCATGCCCTCGGGGTACTCAGACTTTGCCCAATTTTGCCAAAATTGGCCACTTGATGTCTTTTACCCTTAAGAATGACGTCAACCACTCTTTCATTGGGCAGAATACGACATTTAGAACAATCCAGGGTTACTCAGACTTCACCTCGCTAGACCCAACACGTATTTAGCACAACCCAGCAATTTAAACACAATTTCAACAAACAAAGGCACATAAATCAATCATATACGAGCAAATAGGCATTAATTCGATTCATTTTGGGCATTCCAACAACTAAAAAATGATACCCAACAACAATCAACAACAAACTACCAATATCATTTGAGTTGAACCACATATTAAGTTTGGGGTTCGGAAAAACCAACCTTTTATGCCGAAATGATATTTTGTAAAGCTAGGCGGCAATGTGAAATCCAAATTCCGTGCACAGACAAAGATTCCAAATGGTATTAGAGTAAAAATGCAAAAAGAACAAAAGATCTAATATAGGGTGTGAGAGTACGGGAGTTAAAAATGGGAGAAGATGAAGGATTTTAAAAGTTTAAACCGTTTGGTCTTTAAAACCTTTCTGTTCGCGCTTTTGGCGATATAAGTTGAGCCCACCGATCCACTAGGTGATGCACTGAGTGGTATTTTGGCTCACCGAGTTTTACACAAATCCAAGCAATTAGGGGTTTGAAACAACGGATAAAGTCAGGCTCGCTGACTTGTTCGGCGAATCACCGATTGAGCTTTTGGCTCACCAAGTTGCCCATTTTCCAACACTTTATCATATTTCAACCTGCACAATCAACACCTATTATTCAAAAACAAAATTTGAAACATCAGAAACTTGGGTTGCCTCCCAAGAGGTGCCTTATTTAACATTGTGGCACGACGGAAATACTGATTCAAGCATCATTATTCTGGTTGGCAAAGGTATCACTTAGCAGTCCCCTTTTGGCCTTGGGTTTAAATGGGATGAGAGCTGCCCCATTTACGTTTCCAGCTGCTTGATAGAGACTGAATGAGAAGTCATCGTCTAATTGTGAGTTGAAACGTCCTCCTTCATCTTTCAATACCTTGTTTGAACCTTCAACCTTGTTGAGAATGTGTGAGAGCATGTCTTTTATTCAGACATCCGAGTCAGGCCTTGGTTCTATAGGCTTTTGGCTCTTATGAGGTGGGACGTACCTATCATTGTCACCCTCTCTTTCCTTTCTATCAGCGTTGCAATGATACCATTCTCTGTCACGATCTCTCTATCCATTATCTCTGTTCCAACCCAGATTTCCACCCGGCCTTTGATAGTTTTGGCGAAAACCTCCACCTTGATTTGCAAGGAAATTCACTTCCTCATTGTACAATGCTTCAAATTGTGCCTCATCAGGATTTACTCCACCAACACCCACAACATTCACACTCTTACCACTACCCATCACATTTTTCGACAATATGTCCAATTCACACTCGTTCAAAGTATTTGTACCCTTGAATGTTATATCTTAACGTTGCCATCATTGATGAGGGGAAGTACCGTGCATTGAAGGCTATGGCCAACTCATCCCAAGTGGTTATAGAGTTTCTCGGAAGATCAGCCAACCACTTTGTGGCTTCTCCCATCAGTGATAATGGAAATAATCAAAGATAGATCGATTCTTAAGATATGTTCTTAAATGAGAACGGTCCACAAACGTCAACGAAATTCCAAATGTGCTCATGGGGATCCTGATGAGCCAGCCCTCCAAACAATCCCTTCAATTGTAGGAGTTGAAGCATTGTGCTAGTATTGTGAAAAACAATGTTCCCTTCAGCTGGTGGTAGAAGTATGGCCCCAACACCACCTTGTTGGATCGGCTCATTGACATCATTCAAGCTCCCTATATCATCTTGGTCGCCAACTTGGTTACCATTGCTTCTGTTTACACTCATTTCGTCTTCAGTTCAACACAACCAAGACAAACACAAACAACGTAACTCAATGCAACTATAACCCAAAAAGAACACACTTCAAACGTCAATAATAGAATTTCAAACAACACCACTCCCCAGCAGCAGTGCCATTTTGATTAACTTTTAACACCTCATCAAATTCTAGGTGTAAAAAATCGTTAAGCAGTATAAAACCCAATGAAAAGTTGAGGTCGAATCCATAGGGAGTGGTACATGTCTAAAATTCAATTACAAAGCAGTAAATGTGATCTATTCGGTTATAGGAATATATATTATCGGAAACAAGTAAATGAATCGAAGGGGTGACAATGAATTTTAGATGGGGGGTTTAGATGATCAATTATCAGCTACAACGCAAGTAACACAAAGGAAACAACAAGTTAGAGAGGAATTCTTGGGATTTGATCGATTATAGGCAAATTTCACCGTATGGGTAATTGAATTTACTAACAAACATCTAAATATTAATGGGTAGTCTAGACCATAAGGGTGATAATTTTCTCTCGAACAATTATCGTGAATCAAGTGATTTCTTTCAAACATCAACAAGCTAAGCAAATAAGAGTATCCCACACCTTAATTTATCCACTCTCTCGAGCTAGATGGGTAGAATCAGATTTAGAGCTTAGTCTTTCGAGCCAAACCCATATCAACCCAATAACTACAATCATCAACTGAAAGCTTTGGTTCTAAAGCTTCTTTCTGAAGCAAGCCCAGAACTCTATACTATAATTGCATTTGCAACTACAATTCATAGGTTATAACACAACTAACAATTAAACCCATTTCAATTCAGCATTAAAATCAGTAAATAACAATACCCATAAGCTAATACAGCCTATAATCACATGATCACACCCCAAGAATTGGGGTTTTGCTAGACATCATAATATGGTAATAACTATTACTAACTCGATTGGCCATCAACTGGGTATAGTTTTCAAGCTTTTACGTTGTTCTAAAATCATCAAATTCCAAACATCCAATTGCAATCCTCAAAATTACAATGAGAACTAGAACAATTTCAAAGAAAAGTCTAAACTAAGCTATGAAATCAGAACTCTCCACCATCATCAATTTCACTCAAGCTCACAATGCTTGCTTCAGATGCAAGTTCAAGCTCAACAAAGGTACTCAAATGCCCTCACAACAAAGATGATTCCATATTCATAAAAAAATTCTCATAAAGTTAAGATTCTGGAATCACATGAACACATGCATGACTTCACCCATAGGCTTGCCCTTATTTTCCAATCAACATTCATTTCAGCTCACTCAAGATCACAAAGGTCGTTTCAAGGCTTATAATGAGGTTGAGTGTCAAGTTATGGTCATTTAGGCTTTAGTGGATTCTATCTTCATGAATTGTGGCCTGGAAATCATTTTCTCATTCTCTTTCACATTCAAACATGATCATAATTCACCCCATTATTCAACTAGACATGAATCATCGGATACCCCCATTTGTTTTGCTATTCTCATAGCTTTATTCACAACTTTTTCTCTTTTTCGATCCTTTTTCTTTTATTTCTTCTTTTTGTTTTATTTACATGGAGGGTTTCCATCTTTTTCAAAGTAATCAACTGAAAGGGGGAATTTTTCACATTTCTTGACTCCCCTTCTTCTTCACCACACCCCCAACTTAGGATTTTGGCCTAAGTTGGATATTCTCACAATCCAAAGCTTCATGAAGGTTATAGGTGATGGATCAAAGGGTTCAAATTTGTTAAAGTGTCTTCCAAGAAAAGGCTAGGCTCAAAAAGTGCCAAACAAGGTTCACACATCTCACAAGGTTGGCCACAAAGAGGTATATTGTCAAATTGGCTCACTCTTCAAAATTCTTGCCTAAGATCATTTTAATTGCTCAGTTCACTCAATAAATTGGACCAACATGGAAATTTCTAGGTGTCATCAAGCACAATGTTCAAGACAACCTAACCACATAAGACATTGGTACAATTATCAAACAAGACTCCAAACTTTCTAGCTAGGGTGCAATGTTCAACACAAGAGATTCATTCCACATTTAGTTCTCCTACATCATCATTTGTCATTCATCATCAGCATTTCAAGTCCTGTAACTTTGGGTGATCCAAATTGCTATCGCGGAACCAATTGGTGATTTGTCGATTGCCCAATTTTGTCGCCAACTTGGTTTTGTTTTTAGGGCTGGCACACTGGAACTTTAGGCGGGCTGAAGAGCCACTCGCCGGTTTGCCGAGTGGTCTTGGCAGTCACCAGGATCTCTTTTCCTTCACTTCGTCAGCTTGTTAGTTCCTTTTTAGTCTGGTAGTGTCCTTGCCTTGTCTAATAGCCTATAATGCTACAAATCAACACTTTAACATCAGTTTAGAGCATAATTTAGGAATTTAAGGACACTTATGCTAACAAAACAAAGCCCAAATGAGTCAAAATATCAGACTCATTAGGGATGTACTATACTCCGGCAAATAGGACAATTCTAGTAGCGTGAGCGAGAGGATGTATCATCACGTAGTTCATAGTGATGGTTGTCAATCAGAGAATCTCTCATCTAAGAGTAAAGAGTTTATATGTATATATATATATGAGTTATTAGCTACTGTTTTAAAAGCTTTATATATATTACATCTTTTATTGTTACTTTCATGATGAGTTGAATTGAGTTGAGTATATTTTTTGTTGTAGTTTGAGGAGGTTCGGTTAAAGTGTAAGGGGTATTCGTTTTCTAGCTAGATGTCTTAATTTCTATGTTTCTTGGTAGGTACCGTGTTGTTGGTACTTACCCCTTACTTCTACACTGGTGTAGGTTCCGAGCCCTGACCCATGTGATCTTCTTCTTCTCCAAATAGTCGAGGCTCATGGAAGGATTTTAGAGGTAGCTGCTTGTCATCCTGGCGGGCCCTCTTTTCCTTTTCTTTAAGCTTTTCTCTAATTGAGAAACAAACACTGAGACTTGTATTAATATTCAAATTAGGTATTTCTATTAGTGGATTGTACACGTGACAACCAGTTTATGGGGTATTATTTAGAATGAATAAGTTTTCGCCTTTGTCTAGTTCTTCCTTTATATTCCTACATTTCTTTCATCTTCTTTCGGTTGAGCCATACTTGTCTTGGTGGGAAAAGAAAAGTATCATTACGCATGTTCTTAGGTCGGGACAAATGGTATTAGAGCCCCAAGTTCATAAGTCTCTTGTGTGTACAAGCCAAGTCTAAGTAGAGTCTTGAGGATCAGTACGGAGACTATTGTACTTATCTTCAAGAGGATAAGAATATATTTACGAAAGATCCCTTTATTTATCCTTTCTTATCATGCGTGGCTACCTTAGCTATTGTACTTATCTTCAAGAGTTTTCGTATGTTGTATTAGCAGATGTCGATGATCAGAGCTTGTTTTTTCAGTGTTAGAGGGGAGGCAGTCCCTGAGGCAGTTGTTCATACCCCAGCTAGGGGTAGAGGTAAGGCCCGAGCTAGAGGTTTTGTTTGTGGAGTAGCACTATCTAGAGGTCGTTCCTGTTGAGTGGCACCTGCCAGAGGTCAAGCTAGAGAGACTTCTCTTGCACCACATGTTAAGGTTTCTGAGGACCAGGTTCCTCCCGATTTTGGAGCTCTTCTATTTTAGGAGACTTTGTTGAGGATTCTAGGTGTGTTAGAGAACCTCTCTCAGAGTAGTGTGATAGGTACGCCACAGGGTGATCAGACGAGGGTAGGGGCACAAACCTTAGATGAGCAGCACACAACATATATTTGTGTTCAAGTTGGCCTGCCACCAGTGGTTTCTGCACCTACTGTTGGTGCACAGTTTGCTCCCGAGGTTATTCTGACAGCGGTTGATAATCAGTGTTATGAGAGGTTTCAGAAGATGAAACCACCCCAGTTTAAAGGTGGTAAGAGAAAGGATTCTCATGAGTTCTTGACTTTGTTCTATGAGATACATGAGGTTGTAGGTATGGTATATCCTCGTGGTGTCCGGTTTATTGAACTTTAGATTCGTGGTCACACTAGAGAGTGGTGGGATACTTTTGTGAGGTCTAGACTAGTTGGATCTCCTCCATTAGAGTGGGGTGTGTTCTCTAGTGCTTTTCAGGATCGCTTGATTTCTCGAAGCAGAGAGAGGAGAGTCATCTGAGGTTTGAGAGCTTGACTCAGGGTAATTTGTCTATGACCGAGTATGAGGCCCATATCCGTGTGCTTTCTAAGCATGCTATGACTATTATTTTGGATGAGGTAGAGAGTTTCCACAAGTTTGTGAGAGAATTTACTTTATCCGTCAAATCTTATGCGTTTAAGAAAGCCAAAGAGGGGGCTTCCTTCCAGTCCATTGTGATTATTGCTAAAGAGGTGGAGTTAATGGTTTTAGGGGAGTTTGGGGATCCCAAGAAGGTCCATTCTTCTGCTCAGTTTTCTGGGGCCTTATCCGGAGGTAGAGGTTCGCATAGAGGTGGTCATTCCTTTTAGTTCCATGGACTAGTTCATACTTCTATGCCAGTAGTTTAGAGTGGGTAGCCATCTATAGGATCTTATGGTTATGGATAAGGTGTCAATGATAGTTCGTCTAGTTAGTAGAATCATTTATATATGTCAAGATCTTTATTTATGTGTGGGAATCAAGGTCATATGATGCAATAGTTTCCTCTACAGACTTATTCAGGACCTCAGCGTTCTTATTCAACTGCCCTAACTAGGGATTCAGTGCCTCCAGCTAGGGGTTGAGGCATCGTTCAGTCTAGTAGAGGTAGAAGGACTTTTGATAGTGGAACTCCAGCTCCGTAGGGTGGTGGTAAAGGTTCTACTGAGACTACAAGTGGTTGTGAGGTCTAGTGTTATGCCATTCCAGGAAGGCCTGACGCTAAGATTTTTATGCTATGATCATAGGTATCATCCCAGTTTGCCATCGACATGTGTTTGTATTGTTTGATCCGAGATCTACATTCTTATGTGTTTATACCTATTTTGCTATTGGGTTTGATATGTTGTCTGATTGCATGTGTTTGATAATTCATGTTACTACAACAGTGAGTGAATCCTTAATGGTAGATCGAGTGTATCGATCTTATCTTGTTTCTTTTGTCGGGTATGATACTTAGGTAGATTTGATCATTTTGCGGATGGTAGACTTTGACATTATCTTGGGAATGGATTGACTTTCTCCACCTCATGCTATTCTTAATTGTTATACTAAGACTATGACCTTAGCGATGTCATCCATCCCGAGAGTTGAGTGGACGGGTGCTCCTGGTAAATACCCTAGCAAAGTTATATCCTTCATTAAAGCTCAGAGATTTGTTGATAGACGATGTTTCTCCTACTTTCATTTCATTCGAGATACTAGTGTTGAGACATCTTCCAAGGATTCTATGCCCATGATTTGAGAGTTTGTTGATGTGTTTCCTGCTGATATTCCAGGTGTTCCTCCGTGTAGGGATATTATTTTTCTATTGACTTGAAGTTGGACACCAACCCTATCTCTATTCCTCATTATCGTATGACTCCGGTTGAGTTGAATGAATTGAAGGACCAGTTGCAGGATTTGTTGAGTAAGGGGTTTATTCACCCTAGTGTTTCGCCATGGGGTGCTCCAATGTTGTTTGTGAGGAAGACGGATGGATCCATGAGGATGTGCATTGATTATCGATAGTTCAAATGAATGACCATAGAGAACAAGTATCATTTTCCTCATATTAATGATTTCTTTGGTTAGCTTTAGGGTGCACCTCTGTTTTCTAAGATTGACTTGAGGTTTGGTTATCAACTGAAGATTAGGGCATTAGATATCCCTAAGATACCTACTCGTTATGGGAACTAGGGTTTCTTTTGATGTCTTTCGATTTGACTAACGCTCCTACAACACTCATGGAGTTGAGAAATGGGGTGTTCCGATCTATTCTGGATTCCTTTGTGATAGTGTTCAGTGAAGAAATGTTGGTGTACTCTAAAACAAAGAAGGATCAAGATCAACATTTGCGGATTGTACTGCAGAGATTGAGGGAAGAGAAGCTTTTTGTTATGTTTTGGCTTGATTTTGTGGCATTTTTGGGACACGTGGTATCCAAGGAAGGTATACGGGTATATCTAGCCAATATTGAGGCAGTGACAAGTTGGACTAGGCCTATATCGATTACTGAGATCCAGAATTTTGTGGGACTTGCGGTCTATTACCAACAATTTGTTCAAAGCTTATGTACCATTGCATCTACTTGCCTAGATTTACTCGGTAGAGTGTGAGTTTTGAGTGGCCTGATGAGTGTGAGGAGAGCTTTCAAAATCTCAACACCTTGTTGACATCGACTTCTATTTTAACTTAACTCGAGGAAGGTGTGAACTTCACCATTTACTGTGATGCTTTCAGAGTCAGATTAGGTGGTGTTCTTATGCACAAAGGAAAGGTAATTTCCTATGCCTTTAGACAGAAGACTCATGAGAATTCACCTTACCCATGATTTAGAGTTGGCAGCCGTAGTGTTTGTGTTTAATCTATAGAGACACTATTTGTATGGGGATCATTGTGAGGTCTTCACGGACCATCGGAGTCTTCCATATATTTTAGGATAGAGAGATCTAAACTTGAGGCATCACTTATGGCTTGAGCTACCGAAGGACTACGAGATCACTATCTTGTATAATCCAGGGAAGGCCAATGTGGTGGTCGATTCTTTGAGTAGGAAGAATTCTAGCATAGGGAGTTTTTTTGCTATTAGTGTGGAGGAGAGACAATTGGCTAGAGATGTTCATAGATTAGACAACATTCTCATTCGGTTACAGATTTTTGAGGAGACGTGTGGTTTATTGCTTTTATAGAGGCTCGCTCTTCCTTAGTGGAGCAGATTCATGAGTGCCAGTTGGATGATGAGAAACTATGTCTCATTCGAGACATGGTGATGAGAGGGGAGCAGAGGAGGATGTCCTTTATTTTGATAATGTCTTACGGATTGGGAGTAGGATTTGTGTGCCCATGGTGGGTGAGTTGATTAGACTGATACTTGAAAAGGGCCATTATTCTCGATATTCCACCCATCCAGGTACGGTGAAGATGTATGATGACCTAAGCCAGCACTATTGGTGGTGTGGTATGAAGAGGGATATTGCCAAAAAAAATTCGAGGTGTTTGACGTGTCATTAAGTCAAATGTGAGCACTACCGGCCCAGAGGTATATCTCAGAGGATGCATATTCCTACTTGGAAATGGAGCGAATCACTAAGGACTTTTTTGTGGGACTACCAACCAATGTGGGTTGTTATGACTACATTTGGGTGGTTGTTGATAGGTTAACAAATTTCACCCATTTCATTCCAATTCGGGTGACGTATACGACAGAGAAATTAGCCAAGCTTTATATCAATTAGATTGTGTGATTGCATGGAGTCCCAAATTCTATTGTCTCTAATCGAGGTTTGTTGTTCACTTCCCATATCTGGAAGGATGTGTAGCATGGTTTGGGTACTTGGTTAGATATGAGTATAGCCTTTCATCCTCAAATGGATGGCCAGTCTGAGTGGACGATTTAGGTATTGGAGGACATGCTTTGAGATTGTGTGATTGATTTTGGTGCTATATGGGATTAGCATATGCCCTTAGTAGAGTTTGCTTACAACAACTGTTATTACTTCAGTAAATTGATGGCCTCTTTTGAGGCATTGTAAGGCAGACAGTGTCAATCTCTGATCGGATAGTGTGATTCAACTGAGATTGATTTATTAGATACAAACTTTCTTAGAGATGCTATGGAGCAGGTTCGTATGATCCTAGGTATACTGTTGACAACCTAGAGTCGACAAAATATTTATGAAGATCAAAGAGTTTGAGCCCTAGTATTCATAGTGGGTGATCATGTTTGGCTCCAAGTGTCACTCATGAAGGGTGTAATGAGGTTCAAAAATAAGGTCAAGCTTAGCATTAGATTCACTGGACCCTTTGAGATTTTGAGTCGTATATGAGAGGTGGCCTATAAGTTGTCCTTTCCACCTAGTTTATCAGTTTCATCATGTGTTTCATGTCTCCGTGCTTCGGAAGCACGTGTTAGATGAGTCCCATGTACTTTCTATTGATTCAGTTTAGTTGGGTCCAGACATATATTTTGAGAAGGAGCCTATCGCCATTTTTTATAGGAAGTTCTCGAAGGTTAGGACCAAAGAGATTGCTTCAATATAGGTGAACTAGAAGCATCAGCCAGCCGGTGAGGTGACTTGGGAGAAAGAGTGTCACGACCCAAGCCTAGGGCCTAGACGTGACCGGCGAATGGGGAACCCGAAGGAACCCCAAACAAGCCTCATAACGTATCATTACACATCCTTGGTCGCGGAAGCAATTAAAATGACCATAAGCAATAAGTATAATCAAAGGGGGA